>CM063106.1:46729954-46747167 GCA_031841125.1 Acanthococcus lagerstroemiae
AATTCCAGGCTCACATTTTATAATTCTCAATTTGATCGAAGTAGTAATTGGGTCACTTGGGTACACATCACAGACTATGCCAAGTGCCAGTGGTAAGTCATGCGTGCGCATCCAAGGTGGCCGTGGAAAAAAATTTTTACTACTAATATGATGACGTCGTGCACTATAATTAATTTTTTCATTTTATTATTTTTTTTTTTTTATTTTTTTTTTATTTAAATAAAATATGATATAATAATATTTACACTTATACTTAGATTTTTTTTTTAAAATAAAATATGATATAATAATATTTACACTTATACTTAGATTTTTTTCTACTATAATAATAATATACTAGTACTTACCACCAAACATCCTCACCAGCTGGTTGATAGCCGTGATTTTGTAAACATTTGTTATACGCGTGTACTTTACTCAGAGCACAGCGTGTAGGATGGAACATGTGATACTTACAGGTAATAGTAGTGTCAATTTTACTTAGGTAAAGATCTAAATCCAAGACTTGTACTTTTCCTTCTAATACTTTTGAAATATATTTTACACGTTCTGAGCCCTTCACAAGAACGACATCCGCGTGATTCAGTAAATTCATTCGTATTAAAGTCTCTACGTGTTCATATTCGATAGTCCCCAAACTCCAAAGTAAACCGTGAATGTGTTTTGATAGAAAATTAACCCGTTTTTTCATTTCTGGTGATAGGTAGGTGTAGTGACAAGGAGGTTTGAAGACAAAATGCGAGGCAAAAGACTCCCCATACTTTACTATCGCTAGTTCCTTCACTATAAATTTATTATCGAGGGATTTGAATGCCTGGAAATCTACAATGTACGCAGCCATAGTGTAATAATTTGCAGTAAACAATCAATCAATGAACAGAGCTTCCGTAAAGAGATGTGTTCACTGTAATGTCCACAGCAAGTATGAGTATACTAGGTAGAGCTACCTATATTTATAGTTTTTTCATTACCCCCACCACCTTTTTATTCTACGGTGAAGAGAGGGGATAACTTACATGAGCGACAGTATCTGCGACGTACATATGATGGATTAAACCAATAGTCTTTAATGTCGTTAAAATCTACAGTTTTTTCCTCACAATCTTCATCTACTGAACATTTTATATTTTGCTGATCGAAAAGTATGATATATTTTTCTGCACACTTATCACACAAGTGGGTGATGTTATACAGATAATCAGTATCTATCCAACGTATAGAATACGATCTATAATTTACCTTATATTTATTTTGATGTTCATCGATAATACAATCTAATGGGATGTTTCCTTTTCGCAGACTAATATAGTACCGAATGTTTAATGGTCTTGTTGTAAAACTCCCTAGACATATTTTATACGAATAAAACCGTGTTCTGTATTCAGCCCAAGCTAATATTTCTGTATTCGATAAATTCAACCATTTTTCCCTCAACTGTCTCTCAAGAACTGGTGGTAGGCCTGTAATCTCATGCACATTAGCAATAGTTGCAAAATATACCTTTGTAGCGAGATTGAGCAGTGAAGCCATCATATAGTCCACAACTCGAGTGATGAAACCCAAGAAACCTCACATCTTATATATTTTTTCAATTTCCCCCACCACTAATATTTAGAACCACACCTGGTTTGAATACCCATACAATTTGCAACACATTCCCTACTACAAGGGTTTTAAGATACTGATCTGAAACGCTATTCCAATATTTCAGATTGTCAATTGTTACAGGGAGTGTAGGTGTCAAGTCACACTTGAAATATTTTGTACATACTCTAAGTTTTCCAGAAGAAGTAATTTCAAAATTTTCAATTTCATAATCACTATCCTCAAAGGGTAAATCTCGAAAGTCAATGTACGGAATGGTTATTTCTGCATTATGATGGAAATGGTACTGGTTATTGTCTTCAAAACATACGTTTAAACCCGTCACCCTCTTATAATAATTAAATTTAATCTCGTTTATAGGACTATCTAGTTCTACTACAAAATCTCGTGTATGTATATACTTTCTTTCCAAAGTAACCACTTCAAAATACTGCCATGTGATCACTTTAGCCATTGTGAGCATATTAAAAATTTTTCATTATACCCGGATATTTATAGTATTTCACCAGGTCGCTTTTTCTTTGGTATAATTTGTGCAAATACACATCTACATTTCAAATATATATTTCTCCGCGACCATCTGAGAAACCCTCTACAAATACAATAAAATTTACATGTCAAACCCATTGGTATTGGTAAGGAAAAAAATTTTACTTTATTTATACTAAAATTTAGATTTCAGTAACTCATTTTTATAGAATTTCCCCGAGATAGGCTCCCCATTCAGAGCAGTTATACTGTATGTAACTGGTACAGTGTAGTGAATTTTACTAATTACAAAAATCTCTGTAGTCCATTTTCGAGAGTATTTGTTGGCGAAAATATCTTTTTTACTCGTTATACGTACGCGATCACCTATTTTGAATGTGGGTGTGGGTAGTCTGAATTTTTGCAGCGAGTACATTCGCTCGTATATTTTGCCTTCATTACGTTTATTAACCAGTGAAGGTTGAATGCCTATTGTACGGTGAACATCTTTCTCATTGTATTCTTTAAACAATCTTGGTAAAAGTTCCAACCATTTATGATTTTTATTAACTTCGAAATGTAATTTAAATTTATTATTTATCGTACGGTTGAATCGTTCGACCATCGCGGCTTTAATTTCCGTAAAAGTATGATACATTTTAACCTTGTTTTTCGACAAAAGTTTTTCAAAAGTTGCATTAACAAACTCCTTACCACGGTCCACGTGAAGTAATTTTGGTTTCCGACCCTCTTTTAATATTTTTGCAAACGCTTCACTCACAGCCAACCCAGATTTAGATTTCAGAGGTACACCCCAGGCATATTTACTAAAACAGTCAATCACGTTCAAAATGTACTTAAAACCTTTATTCTGTCTCGAATATTGCGACATAATCAATAAATCACCCTCCCATATATGATCTATCCCATGTACCATGATTTGACGAGTTTTAAACTTTTTAATAACACTTCTATGTAATTCTCTGGCTAATTCCATTTTCCTAGTAACTAATTTGTTATTACCCATTTATACGGTTAACTAAGAACTGTAAACATAAATGTCCACATATTACATCGTGTATTCCTTGTTTTACCTCGTAATTATAAGTAACTGTCACATTATTCCCGAAATACTTGATGAGTTCGCTTGGAGGTGCGACTCCGAATGAATCAAAGTAACTCACTACATTTCCTCGTTTAACATATGCAACCCAATGCGTACCTTGTCCTTGCGACGAGTCTAAATTTATTATCCCAGACTCGTTTTTATTCACTACTGAAGGAAGTTTATCTCTCATAAAGACCCTCGAAAGTAAGGTATTTTCAGTCTACTCGCGTAACCAATCAAATCGTAGTTATTCAACGGAGATTTTTTTTTTTTTTCAACAACGTCTCTAACAAACCATTCCCTTTTGGTTTTTTGTTAATGTAAACACCTTTTCCGGAAGGCTTCTTATTAATATAGACACCTTTACCAGCAGCAATTTTTTCCATTTCTTTATTATGTCGGATCCTCTCCTCAATTAGCTTATCGTTTGCTTTCTTACTGATGAACGCATTAGCAATAGCAGGAACTGCAGCCAATATGGCGGGAGCAGCAGCCGCTAACGCTGGGAGGAATCCTCCGGACTTGATTTTTTTCAATTGTTTTATAGAAAGTCTAATTTTTCGATTCCCTTTTTTGAGTTTGATAATTTGTGTAGCAGTTAGAGGAAGATAGGTTTCACTCATAACAGAGTTTTTCGTTCTACCTACCTCTACAGTTAAAGTTATAGCTTTTTTACCCTTTTCTACTGCAGCGACAAGTCTTTTTTGTTCGATATCGTTCAACGTTACAGGATATTTAGTTAGTAAACCGGCACCTATAGCGCGCTTTGCCTTCATAGCGTTGGTAGTTAACCAAGCTGTAGCCTTCTCACCAAGCCCCGCATCATCAGATAAAACACGATTCCACGCTCCTTCTTGCAATGCGTAATCTGCTGCATGTCGATCATTCAGATTGTTTGATTTCGAATAGGCTATATCGTGCTCAAGAGCTAATTGATCGAGTTTATTCTTTGGTTTTACACCTTTGGCCTGTCGCAAATCCAAATGAGTCCCTGGCCCCAAGTACTCGTACCGGGTACATGTAATTCGAAAGGCAGATGGTTTATTACCTCGTTTAGTAAACCTTTACCGTTCACAGGTTGTGGTATTAATTTGGTGATTTCTAATCTCTTCAATGTGTTATAGTCCATCGTTAGATTTCTTTAAATTCTTGAATAATATTCGCAATTTCGTTAATTAACAGAGGATTCGTATTACCAGATTTGACTTCACCGTGTAAAATGCAAAGTCTATCGAGTAGCTCCTCGAGAGTATTCCAATATACATATTCGACGGGTCTATTTATACTTATTTTCTGAAGTCCCGAGCCCTGAACACTTGCACTTTCACTCGTACTTTTCAACGTTTGTAACATAGGTTTTATGATATTAATATATTTCCAACTCTTACTACTTTTTACAGCATTACTCGCCGGGTCATTGTTTCGTCTATATGTGCACGTACGCAAAACAATTTCGTGATAGTTATGTAAATCGCCTTCACTATAGTAATTAGGTTTTTCTAAAGTTAGTAACTCCCATAACCCTTGAGTACCTTCGTATTTCTCACCATCCTTAAAGATTATATCGTTATCTTGAATTGTAATTTGATCCTTACCTATGTACAGTTCGTTATTATCTTCGATCCGTATACCAAATGATCTGTCAACTTTCTTTCTACCACTATACAAATTTTGTAAGTAATTAAACGCGATACCACCAAATGTTTCAACCTCGGGCTTGTCTTTCTTGTCTAATGACGGCGTATCAATAACTAATTTTTGTAAAGGTTCAACTAACGGCTTGTACTTCTCAACACTATCAGCGTAGTGTGATAATTTACCAAATCGTATGTCGCTGTATTTCCGATTCAATAACTCCCCCGCATGAATATACTCTCTAACCTCCTTATCCATGTTTGTATTTTTCACATCCACGTACCTATTTATACTTTTACTGGTTGGAAGCCTAATACAATGGTCCCCGCGAAAATCAACTAGTTCATTGTCCTGATCGACTACGCGTAGGTGTAACTGATAGATATTGTCCGTATTGACCGGGTAATAGATTGGTGTTATAGGACGTTCAACAATTTTCTCCCCACCTTCACCTTTCAATGGGAATTCGTACAGCGTGTTATCGCGCAATTTTAAATTGTGGATATTACATTTTATAAGATTACACTGGATTTTGATGGTATTCACGGTGAATAATTGTACAGGTAAATCTGAACAGTGTGTTTCACGGGGCTTCAGGATAACAGGGCTGAAACCTAGTGTTCGACCTAGAGTGTGTGGAGACTGTAAATCTACGTGTATATTACTCTTAATTTCAACGCGGAAAGTGTTTTTATTTAATCGCACCGTCGTCGCGTAACCTTCAATTAGCTTACTCAGTTCGTGTATTTCATAAGTCCCTGTAGGAATTGTAACCCGAAACTGTTCTGGGATCGTTTCGTCTATGAAAATTATTTCGTTATTTGCCGGAGTCACATTCGGGATATTATTATACGTCACAAAACTTTTGAGACACACTTCGTACGGCCGGTCAAGTTTTATAACATCTACATACTCGAAATCAAACACAGACGTGTTATTATTCAAAGAAATTTGGAAAGACATGGTTATAAAGTATGAAAGTGTTTTTCAGGTATTTATACTTGTTTTAATGTAAAACCTTATTGTTCAACGGGTTGTATATCGCCTTATGATCCATAAACATTAAACAATGTATGATAGTCTTTTCTGGAATACCTTCACGCCAATTAAAAATAATTTTTATATTAATCAACGATTCCTTAATCACCGATGGTTGGTGTGAACAGTCGACAACACATATGGGGTACGAGAGCAGAAAATTCTTATACGATACAGGCGGGTCAGCCTCGCAGTTTGGGTAGTAAGATTCGCGAAAACTTTTGAACATGTGATAAAGATTACCGCATTTATTTTCGCTAAATTTCAGATTGAGTCTCTCGCGTGGATAATACACGTTATTATTGAGTAGCACTTGAACATTTTCTAAATCTAACAAATCAAACTTGGAATTCACGACCTGTAACTGATCCTGTTTGTCAGCTTGAAAGGCTAGCAGAATATATTTGGTTTTAGAGTACGAGACTGGTACATCCCACGTATATTCTGTCGTTCCAGGAGGTGGACTTATACTGTGATACAACCACTGACGAAAGAGTAGCTCGTACGTAGTGTTTTTCAAAATTTCCTGACGTACTTTAGTTTCGTACGCGATAGAAAATTTCACTTGCGGTACCCGCCAAATAATGTCTTTTAGTTTTATAGACACCTCGTACGTATCTTCTGGCGAAAAGAAACAGTTGTTACAAGATGCAGTTGTTTTGTAAAAAATCAGTTTCTGCGGTATACGATAAAGAAATTGCGTGTAGTCCTCAAAAAAAACCATAACCAACGACATTGGAATGACGATAGAGAAAAAACCCGAGTTATTGATTAACGTACAATCTTCGCTATCAGATATTTTCCAACCAGCCAAATTATAGTTTAGATTATTTTTCAACGAAACCAAACCCTTCATTGTACACGCAACACCTGGTTTACGAATACTGTCAATCTTATTGTCACCGACAAAATAATCAATCCTGTCGAAAAGATGTAGTATTCCGTTATTTATGAAATCAATTTTCTTGGTATCTATAACAGGAATGTTCACCGGTGGATTACCACCACGTACACGAACCTGACCTTGTATAACCAACAAGCTGCGAGATGGTTGTGTACAAATGTCCTCGTTGTAAATTATGATTGGGAATTCTGAACCCGGAACATCAAAATTCTCAGATAATGGAGGCCTATAGTCAAAGTATTCGTAACTTTCGATAATGTTATCCATCGCTGTCGTATAATTCAGTGTTCCCTCCTCTATTTATACTTATTCGTTGGTAAAATGTATCGTACGCGTTGGATATCTCTTCACGAGTCTTTGCATTAGTCAGTATTACTTTTCCAGATTTAAATACAATTATTGTCACCCCATTACGGTATACTAGTCCGGGAAATAGTTCAGCATTGAAATCAACTTTTCGTTGGTTATTACGATAGAAACTGTACAAGTCTGGTCGAAAATCCAAAGATGTACTAGCTACAATGTTTGTTATACGAAAATTTTTGAATTTAACGGGAAAGCCTAACTTTTGTATGATTCTAGCAAATTTACGAGTTGCGATTCTAGCCGAGTCTTCATCTCGCGTACCAACCCGAAGTAAATATATTAGCAGTACTTTTAGGATTTCGTAACCGCATTGTGAGACCGTTGAAAATTGTCGGGTTATACACCACATTTGCACCATTTTTAGCAATATAACTCAAATCAAGCAGACAGTCTAAATCGACCGTAGTCAACACATTCTGTATTTCAGGAGCCATTTATCCCAAAATCAAATCTCTTCTTGTATTTATAGGTTTCACTCTCCACATCTATGACCAGGAAGCTGTATGGTTCTCGCCAACACTCGTTGCACATTGATTTAAAACGTTCAAACGATACATCTGTTACATACTCGCCGTATATTTGTCGTAAATTGACACCGTCTTGACGGAACAGAATTAGGTAGTTGAAATTCTCACGAATACCCGACTTCTTAGGAATTTTTGTGTATGCTTGGCTCAGATAGATGGAAGAGATCTCACGATGTCGCCCGCGAAGGAAAAAATTTGCAATTCTATCCTGGTTTTCAGTTAATACATCGTCAAAAATTATAACAGAGCCTACAGGAACCTCTTCCGGTTCTGGGAGTGTATCTACCTGTACAGTATGATAATTGATGATGCTCTTTTTACTTTTTCTCTCCTGATTATGTCTACGAACTAGATCCGATAATGTTTGATATTTTTCTTGGTAGTTTGTTTTTGCGCATAGGTACAAGTTTTTAAACGGTCTAACATGAAGCAGTATTGTTAAGAGTAGGTTCGATTTTCCTGACCCAGACGGGCCAAAGATTCCGCATCTCAGAACGTCGGGAAAGATATCGTTCTTTCTACGTTTTGGTCGATTATTATCAAAGTTGATTACACTTATACCGTTTTTCAGTTTTCGCGTAGTCATCTTTATTTGGATACACAGTCAGACAGTCTATTTATACCCATAAGGGAAAGTATCAAATTCTGTACCAATAGTACGTTTATCAAAGCCGAAACGGAAAGTCTTTTTCTCGTCAATGTTTACAATTTGTTTGGTGTGTGGGTCTCGTTTAAACGCTCTGTTGTGAGTCTCAATGTCGACACAGTCACCGTCAATTATTTCCTCCATCGATTTCGCGTTCAAATCTTTAAGATTTTTCGTGTGTAGTCTGAAGCCTTTTACTTTCATAACCTCTTTACCCTTATTAGTCTCGTAATAGTAAGACTTGGGTCCAGTGGAGAGGAACCTGGTGATGTAACCACCACCCAGCTCATCGGTCCACTCACCGAGACAGTCACCAGTCTTTACACTATTCTGTCCGTTGTCGCGGTAAATTATCGAGTCTGTGTCGCAGTACAACACGTTCTTATCCAATTTTGACAATTGATCGTACAGTCTGAGTCGAGCGTTTGCAGTCGTGAAGACACCTACAAGGATGTTGGTATTGTAGTTATTCTCAACCCATTCATCCTTGAATTTGAAATTTACATGAATCATCTCGTCTGAAATGTAAAATACATTCACATCGATCAAACGATCATCGAGTAAGATTCTATGAAATCTTACTCGATGATCGTTTGATCGATGTGAATGTATTTTACATTTCAGACGAGATGATTCATGTAAATTTCAAATTCAAGGATGAATGGGTTGAGAATAACTACAATACCAACATCCTTGTAGGTGTCTTCACGACTGCAAACGCTCGACTCAGACTGTACGATCAATTGTCAAAATTGGATAAGAACGTGTTGTACTGCGACACAGACTCGATAATTTACCGCGACAACGGACAGAATAGTGTAAAGACTGGTGACTGTCTCGGTGAGTGGACCGATGAGCTGGGTGGTGGTTACATCACCAGGTTCCTCTCCACTGGACCCAAGTCTTACTATTACGAGACTAATAAGGGTAAAGAGGTTATGAAAGTAAAAGGCTTCAGACTACACACGAAAAATCTTAAAGATTTGAACGCGAAATCGATGGAGGAAATAATTGACGGTGACTGTGTCGACATTGAGACTCACAACAGAGCGTTTAAACGAGACCCACACACCAAACAAATTGTAAACATTGACGAGAAAAAGACTTTCCGTTTCGGCTTTGATAAACGTACTATTGGTACAGAATTTGATACTTTCCCTTATGGGTATAAATAGACTGTCTGACTGTGTATCCAAATAAAGATGACTACGCGAAAACTGAAAAACGGTATAAGTGTAATCAACTTTGATAATAATCGACCAAAACGTAGAAAGAACGATATCTTTCCCGACGTTCTGAGATGCGGAATCTTTGGCCCGTCTGGGTCAGGAAAATCGAACCTACTCTTAACAATACTGCTTCATGTTAGACCGTTTAAAAACTTGTACCTATGCGCAAAAACAAACTACCAAGAAAAATATCAAACATTATCGGATCTAGTTCGTAGACATAATCAGGAGAGAAAAAGTAAAAAGAGCATCATCAATTATCATACTGTACAGGTAGATACACTCCCAGAACCGGAAGAGGTTCCTGTAGGCTCTGTTATAATTTTTGACGATGTATTAACTGAAAACCAGGATAGAATTGCAAATTTTTTCCTTCGCGGGCGACATCGTGAGATCTCTTCCATCTATCTGAGCCAAGCATACACAAAAATTCCTAAGAAGTCGGGTATTCGTGAGAATTTCAACTACCTAATTCTGTTCCGTCAAGACGGTGTCAATTTACGACAAATATACGGCGAGTATGTAACAGATGTATCGTTTGAACGTTTTAAATCAATGTGCAACGAGTGTTGGCGAGAACCATACAGCTTCCTGGTCATAGATGTGGAGAGTGAAACCTATAAATACAAGAAGAGATTTGATTTTGGGATAAATGGCTCCTGAAATACAGAATGTGTTGACTACGGTCGATTTAGACTGTCTGCTTGATTTGAGTTATATTGCTAAAAATGGTGCAAATGTGGTGTATAACCCGACAATTTTCAACGGTCTCACAATGCGGTTACGAAATCCTAAAAGTACTGCTAATATATTTACTTCGGGTTGGTACGCGAGATGAAGACTCGGCTAGAATCGCAACTCGTAAATTTGCTAGAATCATACAAAAGTTAGGCTTTCCCGTTAAATTCAAAAATTTTCGTATAACAAACATTGTAGCTAGTACATCTTTGGATTTTCGACCAGACTTGTACAGTTTCTATCGTAATAACCAACGAAAAGTTGATTTCAATGCTGAACTATTTCCCGGACTAGTATACCGTAATGGGGTGACAATAATTGTATTTAAATCTGGAAAAGTAATACTGACTAATGCAAAGACTCGTGAAGAGATATCCAACGCGTACGATACATTTTACCAACGAATAAGTATAAATAGAGGAGGGAACACTGAATTATACGACAGCGATGGATAACATTATCAAAAGTTACGAATACTTTGACTATAGGCCTCCATTATCTGAGAATTTTGATGTTCCGGGTTCAGAATTCCCAATCATAATTTACAACGAGGACATTTGTACACAACCATCTCGCAGCTTGTTGGTTATACAAGGTCAGGTTCGTGTACGTGGTGGTAATCCACCGGTGAACATTCCTGTTATAGATACCAAGAAAATTGATTTCATAAATAACGGAATACTACATCTTTTCGACAGGATTGATTATTTTGTCGGTGACAATAAGATTGACAGTATTCGTAAACCAGGTGTTGCGTGTACAATGAAGGGTTTGGTTTCGTTGAAAAATAATCTAAACTATAATTTGGCTGGGTGGAAAATATCTGATAGCGAAGATTGTACGTTAATCAATAACTCGGGTTTTTTCTCTATCGTCATTCCAATGTCGTTGGTTATGGTTTTTTTTTTTTAGGACTACACGCAATTTCTTTATCGTATACCGCAGAAACTGATTTTTTACAAAACAACTGCATCTTGTAACAACTGTTTCTTTTCGCCAGAAGATACGTACGAGGTGTCTATAAAACTAAAAGACATTATTTGGCGGGTACCGCAAGTGAAATTTTCTATCGCGTACGAAACTAAAGTACGTCAGGAAATTTTGAAAAACACTACGTACGAGTTACTCTTTCGTCAGTGGTTGTATCACAGTATAAGTCCACCTCCTGGAACGACGGAATATACGTGGGATGTACCAGTCTCGTACTCTAAAACCAAATATATTCTGCTAGCCTTTCAAGCTGACAAACAGGATCAGTTACAGGTCGTGAATTCCAAGTTTGATTTGTTAGATTTAGAAAATGTTCAAGTGCTACTCAATAATAACGTGTATTATCCACGCGAGAGACTCAATCTGAAATTTAGCGAAAATAAATGCGGTAATCTTTATCACATGTTCAAAAGTTTTCGCGAATCTTACTACCCAAACTGCGAGGCTGACCCGCCTGTATCGTATAAGAATTTTCTGCTCTCGTACCCCATATGTGTTGTCGACTGTTCACACCAACCATCGGTGATTAAGGAATCGTTGATTAATATAAAAATTATTTTTAATTGGCGTGAAGGTATTCCAGAAAAGACTATCATACATTGTTTAATGTTTATGGATCATAAGGCGATATACAACCCGTTGAACAATAAGGTTTTACATTAAAACAAGTATAAATACCTGAAAAACACTTTCATACTTTATAACCATGTCTTTCCAAATTTCTTTGAATAATAACACGTCTGTGTTTGATTTCGAGTATGTAGATGTTATAAAACTTGACCGGCCGTACGAAGTGTGTCTCAAAAGTTTTGTGACGTATAATAATATCCCGAATGTGACTCCGGCAAATAACGAAATAATTTTCATAGACGAAACGATCCCAGAACAGTTTCGGGTTACAATTCCTACAGGGACTTATGAAATACACGAACTGAGTAAGCTAATTGAAGGTTACGCGACGACGGTGCGATTAAATAAAAACACTTTCCGCGTTGAAATTAAGAGTAATATACACGTAGATTTACAGTCTCCACACACTCTAGGTCGAACACTAGGTTTCAGCCCTGTTATCCTGAAGCCCCGTGAAACACACTGTTCAGATTTACCTGTACAATTATTCACCGTGAATACCATCAAAATCCAGTGTAATCTTATAAAATGTAATATCCACAATTTAAAATTGCGCGATAACACGCTGTACGAATTCCCATTGAAAGGTGAAGGTGGGGAGAAAATTGTTGAACGTCCTATAACACCAATCTATTACCCGGTCAATACGGACAATATCTATCAGTTACACCTACGCGTAGTCGATCAGGACAATGAACTAGTTGATTTTCGCGGGGACCATTGTATTAGGCTTCCAACCAGTAAAAGTATAAATAGGTACGTGGATGTGAAAAATACAAACATGGATAAGGAGGTTAGAGAGTATATTCATGCGGGGGAGTTATTGAATCGGAAATACAGCGACATACGATTTGGTAAATTATCACA
This sequence comes from Acanthococcus lagerstroemiae, assembly GCA_031841125.1. Lineage (NCBI taxonomy): Eukaryota > Metazoa > Arthropoda > Insecta > Hemiptera > Eriococcidae > Acanthococcus > Acanthococcus lagerstroemiae. Next base: position 46,742,706 of record CM063106.1, read on the forward strand.
CTACGCTGATAGTGTTGAGAAGTACAAGCCGTTAGTTGAACCTTTACAAAAATTAGTTATTGATACGCCGTCATTAGACAAGAAAGACAAGCCCGAGGTTGAAACATTTGGTGGTATCGCGTTTAATTACTTACAAAATTTGTATAGTGGTAGAAAGAAAGTTGACAGATCATTTGGTATACGGATCGAAGATAATAACGAACTGTACATAGGTAAGGATCAAATTACAATTCAAGATAACGATATAATCTTTAAGGATGGTGAGAAATACGAAGGTACTCAAGGGTTATGGGAGTTACTAACTTTAGAAAAACCTAATTACTATAGTGAAGGCGATTTACATAACTATCACGAAATTGTTTTGCGTACGTGCACATATAGACGAAACAATGACCCGGCGAGTAATGCTGTAAAAAGTAGTAAGAGTTGGAAATATATTAATATCATAAAACCTATGTTACAAACGTTGAAAAGTACGAGTGAAAGTGCAAGTGTTCAGGGCTCGGGACTTCAGAAAATAAGTATAAATAGACCCGTCGAATATGTATATTGGAATACTCTCGAGGAGCTACTCGATAGACTTTGCATTTTACACGGTGAAGTCAAATCTGGTAATACGAATCCTCTGTTAATTAACGAAATTGCGAATATTATTCAAGAATTTAAAGAAATCTAACGATGGACTATAACACATTGAAGAGATTAGAAATCACCAAATTAATACCACAACCTGTGAACGGTAAAGGTTTACTAAACGAGGTAATAAACCATCTGCCTTTCGAATTACATGTACCCGGGTACGAGTACTTGGGGCCAGGGACTCATTTGGATTTGCGACAGGCCAAAGGTGTAAAACCAAAGAATAAACTCGATCAATTAGCTCTTGAGCACGATATAGCCTATTCGAAATCAAACAATCTGAATGATCGACATGCAGCAGATTACGCATTGCAAGAAGGAGCGTGGAATCGTGTTTTATCTGATGATGCGGGGCTTGGTGAGAAGGCTACAGCTTGGTTAACTACCAACGCTATGAAGGCAAAGCGCGCTATAGGTGCCGGTTTACTAACTAAATATCCTGTAACGTTGAACGATATCGAACAAAAAAGACTTGTCGCTGCAGTAGAAAAGGGTAAAAAAGCTATAACTTTAACTGTAGAGGTAGGTAGAACGAAAAACTCTGTTATGAGTGAAACCTATCTTCCTCTAACTGCTACACAAATTATCAAACTCAAAAAAGGGAATCGAAAAATTAGACTTTCTATAAAACAATTGAAAAAAATCAAGTCCGGAGGATTCCTCCCAGCGTTAGCGGCTGCTGCTCCCGCCATATTGGCTGCAGTTCCTGCTATTGCTAATGCGTTCATCAGTAAGAAAGCAAACGATAAGCTAATTGAGGAGAGGATCCGACATAATAAAGAAATGGAAAAAATTGCTGCTGGTAAAGGTGTCTATATTAATAAGAAGCCTTCCGGAAAAGGTGTTTACATTAACAAAAAACCAAAAGGGAATGGTTTGTTAGAGACGTTGTTGAAAAAAAAAAAAAATCTCCGTTGAATAACTACGATTTGATTGGTTACGCGAGTAGACTGAAAATACCTTACTTTCGAGGGGTCTTTATGAGAGATAAACTTCCTTCAGTAGTGAATAAAAACGAGTCTGGGATAATAAATTTAGACTCGTCGCAAGGACAAGGTACGCATTGGGTTGCATATGTTAAACGAGGAAATGTAGTGAGTTACTTTGATTCATTCGGAGTCGCACCTCCAAGCGAACTCATCAAGTATTTCGGGAATAATGTGACAGTTACTTATAATTACGAGGTAAAACAAGGAATACACGATGTAATATGTGGACATTTATGTTTACAGTTCTTAGTTAACCGTATAAATGGGTAATAACAAATTAGTTACTAGGAAAATGGAATTAGCCAGAGAATTACATAGAAGTGTTATTAAAAAGTTTAAAACTCGTCAAATCATGGTACATGGGATAGATCATATATGGGAGGGTGATTTATTGATTATGTCGCAATATTCGAGACAGAATAAAGGTTTTAAGTACATTTTGAACGTGATTGACTGTTTTAGTAAATATGCCTGGGGTGTACCTCTGAAATCTAAATCTGGGTTGGCTGTGAGTGAAGCGTTTGCAAAAATATTAAAAGAGGGTCGGAAACCAAAATTACTTCACGTGGACCGTGGTAAGGAGTTTGTTAATGCAACTTTTGAAAAACTTTTGTCGAAAAACAAGGTTAAAATGTATCATACTTTTACGGAAATTAAAGCCGCGATGGTCGAACGATTCAACCGTACGATAAATAATAAATTTAAATTACATTTCGAAGTTAATAAAAATCATAAATGGTTGGAACTTTTACCAAGATTGTTTAAAGAATACAATGAGAAAGATGTTCACTGTACAATAGGCATTCAACCTTCACTGGTTAATAAACGTAATGAAGGCAAAATATACGAGCGAATGTACTCGCTGCAAAAATTCAGACTACCCACACCCACATTCAAAATAGGTGATCGCGTACGTATAACGAGTAAAAAAGATATTTTCGCCAACAAATACTCTCGAAAATGGACTACAGAGATTTTTGTAATTAGTAAAATTCACTACACTGTACCAGTTACATACAGTATAACTGCTCTGAATGGGGAGCCTATCTCGGGGAAATTCTATAAAAATGAGTTACTGAAATCTAAATTTTAGTATAAATAAAGTAAAATTTTTTTCCTTACCAATAACAATGGGTTTGACATGTAAATTTTATTGTATTTGTAGAGGGTTTCTCAGATGGTCGCGGAGAAATATATATTTGAAATGTAGATGTGTATTTGCACAAATTATACCAAAGAAAAAGCGACCTGGTGAAATACTATAAATATCCGGGTATAATGAAAAATTTTTAATATGCTCACAATGGCTAAAGTGATCACATGGCAGTATTTTGAAGTGGTTACTTTGGAAAGAAAGTATATACATACACGAGATTTTGTAGTAGAACTAGATAGTCCTATAAACGAGATTAAATTTAATTATTATAAGAGGGTGACGGGTTTAAACGTATGTTTTGAAGACAATAACCAGTACCATTTCCATCATAATGCAGAAATAACCATTCCGTACATTGACTTTCGAGATTTACCCTTTGAGGATAGTGATTATGAAATTGAAAATTTTGAAATTACTTCTTCTGGAAAACTTAGAGTATGTACAAAATATTTCAAGTGTGACTTGACACCTACACTCCCTGTAACAATTGACAATCTGAAATATTGGAATAGCGTTTCAGATCAGTATCTTAAAACCCTTGTAGTAGGGAATGTGTTGCAAATTGTATGGGTATTCAAACCAGGTGTGGTTCTAAATATTAGTGGTGGGGGAAATTGAAAAAATATATAAGATGTGAGGTTTCTTGGGTTTCATCACTCGAGTTGTGGACTATATGATGGCTTCACTGCTCAATCTCGCTACAAAGGTATATTTTGCAACTATTGCTAATGTGCATGAGATTACAGGCCTACCACCAGTTCTTGAGAGACAGTTGAGGGAAAAATGGTTGAATTTATCGAATACAGAAATATTAGCTTGGGCTGAATACAGAACACGGTTTTATTCGTATAAAATATGTCTAGGGAGTTTTACAACAAGACCATTAAACATTCGGTACTATATTAGTCTGCGAAAAGGAAACATCCCATTAGATTGTATTATCGATGAACATCAAAATAAATATAAGGTAAATTATAGATCGTATTCTATACGTTGGATAGATACTGATTATCTGTATAACATCACCCACTTGTGTGATAAGTGTGCAGAAAAATATATCATACTTTTCGATCAGCAAAATATAAAATGTTCAGTAGATGAAGATTGTGAGGAAAAAACTGTAGATTTTAACGACATTAAAGACTATTGGTTTAATCCATCATATGTACGTCGCAGATACTGTCGCTCATGTAAGTTATCCCCTCTCTTCACCGTAGAATAAAAAGGTGGTGGGGGTAATGAAAAAACTATAAATATAGGTAGCTCTACCTAGTATACTCATACTTGCTGTGGACATTACAGTGAACACATCTCTTTACGGAAGCTCTGTTCATTGATTGATTGTTTACTGCAAATTATTACACTATGGCTGCGTACATTGTAGATTTCCAGGCATTCAAATCCCTCGATAATAAATTTATAGTGAAGGAACTAGCGATAGTAAAGTATGGGGAGTCTTTTGCCTCGCATTTTGTCTTCAAACCTCCTTGTCACTACACCTACCTATCACCAGAAATGAAAAAACGGGTTAATTTTCTATCAAAACACATTCACGGTTTACTTTGGAGTTTGGGGACTATCGAATATGAACACGTAGAGACTTTAATACGAATGAATTTACTGAATCACGCGGATGTCGTTCTTGTGAAGGGCTCAGAACGTGTAAAATATATTTCAA
>CM063106.1:46747667-46796667 GCA_031841125.1 Acanthococcus lagerstroemiae
TTTTTTTGGATGAATAGTGGTATATTAAATGTGAGCCAGATTTTTTCCCGAGCAGCTGCAGAGCACCAAAGTGTTCCATAGGTAGTCGGTTAGGAGAAAAACTAACATTTCAATAATTAATTTCATCACATAATTTTCATATAGATGAAGCTAACGGTCTTCTTTTCAAACAAAATCCGTACGAGTGTATACGTGATGTTTTATGAAAGAGAGAACGGGTTGTTGAAGTGGTCGAATTCATTGTTTTTTTGATTGAAAACATGCGTTGAATAGGGTGAAAAAAATGAAGAATCAGGGACTTAGGTAAAAGTTAGAAAAAATGAATATGCAGAGCTTAGTTCACCGAAGGTGAAATACGCAGAGCTTAGTTCAACTTTGCCGAGCTAATTAATGAGAAATTGATACAATAATTCATAAATTTTGTGACTTGACTAGATGAAAAATTATGAGAAAATGGTTTGATTTTGCTTTAAAAATTGGTAAATATTCTTTGTTAACTTTTAATGAAATTATGGGATCCTTACAAGTGATAAAAAGACGAGGAAAAAATGAAAAATCTTCAACTGCACCAGAACATAACATGAGTACTTCAGTTTTTCAGGATAAATCAGAAATGTTAAAATAATGGTTGTACTAATGAAAAAAAGTGAAGTATGATAGAATGGAAATCATCATCTATATAGAAGGTAGAAAAATAATGAAAATATAGAAAATTTATAAAAATTTGATACAAAAAATTGAAAATTACTCGAATGGGACTCGCAAAAATTAGGAGAAAAATTATGCATTTCTCTTATGAAAATGGGAAGAATCTCAATGTGAAAACTTGAGGAATTTGTAGGATTGTTGAAAGTGGTGAAATTTGAATGAAAAAGTGAGAAATTGTTCACTGCGCCAGAACGTACATAAGTACTCTACTCACGGTCGAAGTTGGATGCGAGTGAAGTCGCAACCTGTCGGGAACCGGCCAGGTACGCGACTTAGCTCGATCGCGGATATTAGTAGGCTTTGACTTCGGTCGTGCCGGCGAAGCACGATCGTAGTCTGATGCGAGTGAAGTCACAACCTGGCGGAAACCAGCCAGGTACGGGATTTAGCTCGATCGCAGGAGGTTACAACCCTTAGTTTACTTAGCAGTAGGCTAGAGAAGGCGCAGCGGCGCGACAGCAGGAGAAGCGGTAGTATGCTAGTGGAAGCAGTGAAGTTTTGTTTTTAGGCATGTAGCGAGAGGCTGCGGAGTAGGATTTAGGCTGGAGAAAGCAGAGATTGTAGGCTGGGAGAAGTAAGATTAGAGCTCAGGCCAAAGTGCGAGCGTGGTTCAAATCGACTGGCTTCGAGCGAACTGCCAGACGAGTGTGTTGAATAAGGGTGGAAACGGAGAATTTATTGGGATGCACAGCGTTTTTTCAGGTCGCAGGATCTGGTGGATTCGATAAAAAAAAATGGAACGCTTAGGAATGTGGCTTCGGCTTGACGACCAAGTTCGCCGGTATCGGGAGATAAAGACATAAAAGACAGAGAGGAAACCGGGGCTAATGTCCAAGGGATAATAGGTAGCCGGTCGAGGCCGCGCGTTCTACCTGCGGAGGTATTTGGACAGTTCGTTTGCAAAATGAGAAATTTAGGACGACAAAGTGTGACGTTATTACAAGCTGTTTCCTACTGTTGGGTTTTGACGGTTCAGGTTCTTTTTTTTTTTTTTTTTCATATTTGGACTCTTAAACAGCGTAAAGCTGTTTTTAGTTGTGGGCGTTTAAACAGTTTTACAGCTTTGAGATTTGGCCATTTTTTCACTTTTTTACTGTAACCCAGTTTTGCGTTCTTCAAAACTTTTGGTTTTTTAACAGTTTTCGGCTGCTTCCCAGTTTTAGACTGTCCAACTTTTTTTTTTTTTTTTGTTTACAATTTGGATTTGTTTGACAGTTTTTGTTTGCTCGAGAGTATTAAGTAGTTAACAGATTTGGTCTGATTTAAAGTTTTAGATTGTTTTACAGTTTTGTGATGATTGTTTGAGTCTGGTTGGCCGAGTGGATAGCGCATTGGTCTCGGAATCCGGAGGTCCGGGTTCGAGCACACGAAGCAACTCGCCAGATTTCGACCTAGGCCGGTTTTTCGGCCAGAAGGGAAGAGGGCTGAGACAGCTCTAGCAGCCTCTCCGACGTCTGTGAGGTAATGCTCGAAAGGGCGGATTCCAGGGCCCGGGTTAAGAGCAAATTAAAAAATAAGGTTTGGGATGTAGAAAAATTTTGGAGTATTTGTAAATGTTGGGCAGTTTTCACTTTTGGATGTGTTTTTAGTTTTAGACCGATTCGAACAAATTTTCAGATTTGATTGGTTCGTCAGGTTAGGCCGGTTTGGTCAGTTTTGTGCCACGAGTCAACTTTATCCGCCGTGTATCAGTTTTGCGCTGCTTGAAAGTTCCTGATTGTTCGTCAGTTTTGGGCTATTTTCTAAATTTACACTATCTTCTGATTTAAATGGTCATCAGTTTTGGACTGGTTTACAGTTCCAGGTTAGTTGACAGCTTTAAATCGTTTGGCAGTTTTACGTGGTTCGATAATTTTGGATAGTTTGATCGATTCGGGTCATTGAGGCGAATAATTGAGGGGCGCTCGCCCTAAAAAGAGTGAATTGCACATTTCCATTTTTCCTTTCTTTCCTTGTCTCTCTGTTTGGTTTTCTTTTCCTTCCTTTTCCACTTAATTTTTTTAGGCGCCTACGTGATGTATTCTATAGCATCTCCGGGGTATAGTCTCTCTCGTTCTCAAAATGAACCCACTTCTGGGGCATTTCAACATAGTGTTGGTATTTTCACCGTAACCCCAAAGAATAGAGCTGTTCGCTTTCACAAAAATGTGCTAACATAATCTAATGCATTTTATAGCTCGATAATTTGATCCCGGGTGAGTGTAAGTAACGTCTTCCTGCTAAAGGGCCCATATGTCTCAGATTTGGCGATAAAAATGAATACAGATTTTCCTATTTCCAGTTTTGAAAAAATGTAGCGTTTACCGAAATGCAACGCATCTACATCGTAGCCATGTATATGGGGCGCGGTCGGAGTTAATCCCTCTCGACTTTTACTCGACCTCCATAAGCTTATTTTTGTTATTCCTTCATCAAACGAAAGCCCATTTAGCCGAAGGACTCGCCAACTTAATTACGTCGAGATAGCTATCAATTTTTGACGCGGAGCTGAAGATTCAGGCGAATATCTTACTATCGCAAACAGCCATAATATTATCAAAAAATACACTTTTTATTCTCCGTTACGTTGTGTAGCGGAATTTTTTTTTTTTTTTTTAAATTCTTTATTAAAGGGACTGCCCATAGGGCATTTACCTATACGTTTTACTACAAGGTATTAACGTTTTAGGCTAGCCCATGCATTCATGGTGTAGCCGTTTCTAGACATCTTATGAACTATTACATTACATAATGTCTTCAGTTATTTTCCGTTTCAGGCGACGAATGGGAAGCGGGTGAAGTAACGCTAGGGCCTCGGTGTTGGGGTGCCCGTGCAGCCTTTTGACGTAGCGAGTGGTGATTTTGGAGGCTATTTGCTGTACAGTTTCGAGTTGCAGGTCTTCATGTAGTTTGTCGTTCCTAAGGTACCATGGTGCGCCGACCATTTTCCTTAAGATTTTGTTTTGACATCTCTGTATGATAGCACAGTTGGTGCTGGCCGTACACGCCCAGATCTGGATACCGTATGTCCATATAGGGCGTAAGATGGAGGTGTACAATAGCCGTTTACTTTCAAGCGTAAGTTTGTTGCTTGCTCGAAAGAACCAGTACATTGATCGGAACCTGAGGTTTATCTCTTCCTTTTTGTGCTGGAGGTGCGTTTTCCAAGTCAGCTTTTGGTCGAGGTGTATGCCCAGGTATTTGACGTGCTCTTTGAGTGGGACTGGTTCTGAGTTGATAACGGTAGGATTGTACCCGTGTCGTCGCAGCGAGAAGTCCACCCGGACCGTTTTTGAAGCATTGAGCCCGATTTTCCAGTCACGGGTCCAGTTGACAATGGTGTCTACTGCAGTTTGTAGGTGGTCGGTAGCGATATTGCATTGGTCGTGGGGCGTTATAATCGCAGTATCATCTGCAAATGTAGCTAGTATGGTGTGCGGTGGTTGCGGGATGTCGGCAGTGTATATGAGATATAGGAAGGGTCCAAGCACACTACCCTGTGGGACACCAGCGCGGATGAGCTTAGGATCAGAGACGCCGTCCCCATAGTGCACTGTGAACCAACGATCGGCCAGGTAAGATTCGAGCAGCTGTGTGAACGGAGCGGAAAAAATTCGGCTGAATTTGTGTAACAGGCCAGAGGTCCAAACTCTGTCAAATGCTTGCCTGACGTCAAGAAATACCGCGGGGCAGTATTTCTTGTCTTCGAGAGCTTGCCTTACTGTGGTACTGACGCGGTGAACTTGTTCGAGCGTTGAGTGTTTAGCCTGGAACCCAAATTGGTGCTCCGGGATTACGTTTCTCTCCTGAGCGAGCGGTATCAGTCTTCGCATTAGGAGTTTTTCAAATAATTTGGAGATCGTATTAAGTAATGAAATCGGTCTATAGGACCCAGGTTCGGCAGGAGGCTTACCAGGTTTAGGAATCATCACTACCTTCGCCATTTTCCACTGGCGAGGTATATGACGGAGGCGGAATACGGCATTGTAGAGTATTGTGAGCATAACTGTCCCTTTGCGCGGCAATTCCTGGAGCATACGCGCTGTAATGAGGTCATGCCCTGGGGCTTTCTTCGGATTGAGCTGCTTTTTGGTAACATACTTTATTTCTTTAGGCGTACACAGCTTGATGGCAGTGCCTTCTTGATAGAGTGTGTGCGGATAAATCGTTGAGGTTATGTCGTTTGGTTGGAACACGTTTTCCAGATGGATAGCAAAGGTATTAGCTCGTTCATGGTCACTGAGGGCCCATCTTCTATCAGATTTTCGAAGTGGCGGTATGTAGGATGGGGGCTTGCGAGCTGCCTTTGCTACCTTCCACAGTGTGTAATCCTTATCCCTATTGGCGCCGAGCCGGCCGACGAACTCATTGAACGATTTCTCATTGTGCTTACATATTGCTTGTTTTACTGCTTTGCTGCATTTATTGAATATTGTCTTCAATGCAGGATCTTGAGTTGCTAGCCAGCGATGTCGAGCCTTTCAACGCTCTTTAACTAGAGCACGAATAGCCTGTGGGTACGTAGGTAGTTCCGGACGAAGGCATTTTGCTGGTGGTGTAGCTTCTTGGGCAGCGATTGTTAAAATGTTGGTGAATTCGTCGGATGCACGCCCCAGTTCTTGCACGGTTTTTAGTCTGATTCGTAGGTCAACGCGTTTGTGTATTTGGTCCCGATAGATGTCCCAGTCAGTATTCTTTGTAGTGAGTTTGGGATGACTCTGTTTGTGGATCACAGTCCAGCTTAGGGTTAGCAGAAGGAGTGAATGGTCGGAGGAGAGGTCGTGGACATTGTCAATTGCTGTGTAGTTTTAGATATGCCGCGCGTTACAAAAAAATCGATGCAGTCAGGTTGCTTCTGCGGATCACTTGGCCAGTAAGTAGGTTCGCCTTTAGAGATACAGCTAGCGTTTACGTGATTTATCGCCCGATATAGTTCGCGTCCTTTGCTGTTACAGAGTCTCGATCCCCAGAAATGATGTTTGGTATTAAAATCGCCGCCTACAATCCATTTATCTCCAAGATACTGGAAAAGCAGTTCGTAGTCGGCACTTTTGACTGCATGTCGAGGCGGGCTATATATTGCAGCGATGTTGACCCACGTGCCGCAGTGCAGCTTGGCTGAAATGCTAGCCGCCTGAATTTCGGGCGTTCTGTATGAGGGCTTTTCGTAGTGGAGTAGGTTACTTCGAATGTAAATTGCAGCTCCGCCATGTCCTGCTCCACTAGGATGATTGCACGTATAGAGTTGGTAGTTTCGAATTTCGGCGTGAGAGCGGGATGTAAGATGAGTTTCGGACACCAACGCAATGTCAACTTGATGGGTGTACAAAAAGTAAGACAGTTCTTGTTTGCGGGCTAGCAGGCCATTGGCGTTCCACGCTATTATGGTGAACGTTTGAGCGATTGAGGAAGACTTCTGTGAGGACGGCATTATAATAATTTTGTTACTAATTTAACTAGCAGGTCGATTATCTGCTTGTTCTGGGTGAGCATTTGCTCCAGAAGTACTTCAAGCCGGTTGGCAGTGTTCCCCACTATCTGTGTTGTTGTTTGGGCGAATTCTGTAGCTGCTTCTGCATAGGAGCGTTTATCCCTGCCATTTGAAGTAGTCGGTGGGAGGCTCGCTGTACCTGTGACGTTGGGAGCATTCGAAGGCGTCGGCCGTGTGTGAGTTACAGCTGCCGCGTCACGGCGTATGTTTCTCAGGGAGTACGACTTGTACTCAGGGCAGCCACGGTAGTTGGCGGTGTGTGGTCCACCGCACAGTCCACATGTGGGGGCCGCTTCACGAATTTTGGGGCATTCGCAGTTATCATGGTCACCACCGCATTTTACGCAAACCGGTGTCATTGACAGCGTTTGCATTGCACTGCTTCGCGTCGGGGGCGGGGTGCTTCAACTTTGACGCGGGAATGGAGCAACACCGTGAGATCGTATATTGACTTGTTGTCGTCGCTTGGCTCAAGGTCGACGAAAAAGAGCGGCAACGGCTCCTTAGTACTTCGATTGCGTATATTAACAACGTTTCTAACTACATATCCTAGATCAGTTAGGGCCTTTTTTATTTCCTCTGTTTCGATTGTAGGGTGCAGGTTACGTACTACCACTTTAAATGCTCTTTCGGTTTTAATTTGGTAGGTATAAAACTGTATCTTTATATCACTTAAGCCACTCACCAGCTTCCTATATGCGTCCGGTGAGTTAGGTACAACTTTAACGACATTGTTGGCTAGCGTCTTGGTAGTGATGCTGTCCAGTGTTACGATTTTTTTCAATCTATCCATCATTCCGCTGAAGTTGGTAACTCCCTGAACGAAAATCGGAGGAGGTGTAGCGGGTTTGACCATTACAGCTTCCTTTCCGGCGTGAAAGGAGGTACCGTTTACCATGTTTTCTTCCTCTATGGAGGCGTTGCGAGGGTTCTTCTCCTTGTCATCTTCTTGAGCTAGGTTTCGAAATCGGTTACGAGTCGTGACAGGAGATACTGAAGTTTTAGCTTCACGATTTTGGTTTGGCGGAGACCAATCGAGTTTGCGTTTTTTATTTATAACAGATTGCCATCCATCGACGGATTTCGCTGGGTCGTTAACGAGATAGGTTTCTATATTACTTTGAGTAGCTGCCGACTTCTTTTGAGTAGGTTGTTGCGACATGACTGGCCTAAAGCGGCCGCCCGCGAGTAGGTTTACGTTACTAAACGTGTAATTACACGACGATGCAGTTCGTGACAGGGAACACAATTTTTCTCGCACGGTAGTATACACGCACAATTAAACGCGTCGCGTTAAGCACTTATCTCGCAGCGATAACAGACGAACACTCGGAATATGTTGCTCGCTCGACGACAGGATAAGAACTGACGAATGAATTTTTTTTCTTCGGACAAATTTCAGAATGAATTGAATCGGCGCCCGGGATTAGGTTCTGAGTTTAGGGTTTTGCTTCAAACCATCCAGAGTTTATATCACGAATAACTGCAGAGACCGATGTTCCTTTTTTTATCACTTTTCCTCTTTTAGAGTTTTTTTTTTTGGAAAACTCGATACCGAGTTGGGTAGGATGCATATTTCCCATTTTGTGACTAGCCTGTGATTCGAGTTTGAAAATACACGAGACACGTGTTTTCGGCGAATACACGAATGTTACGAGGAGGATACGCAAATTAAATTAGCTCATCTTAAACGAGGTTGATGGTTGAAGAGCGAGGGATTTGGACACCTCGTGGAAAACGTGTAATCTGGAGATCTTAATTGCAACTATGCGTGGATATTTGAAAGGTTAATCGGGAAATTAGCAGTTCTTATGAACTTAGAAAATAGAATTCTTGGTGTCAAGAAAATGAGGCCAAATCGAGCTTGTGAAAGTGGCACAGCTTTACATAATATGTTGACTGCTGTTTCTTATCTAAGAAAATAAGGAACCGAGCGAGTTGAAATGTCACTGAGCTTATCCAGTCTAGATCAATTCATACAAGTTCTGAGGCAAAACTCTTCTTTCTCCGAGGAAATGAGAAGACTAGCGAGTTGAAATGTCACTCACTAGAGCTAACCACTTTGAACGATTCTTAAATGCGTTCTGAGGCAAATAATGCCTTACTGAGTTTTGTAAACGATTTCCTAAAATTAAAAGGACCATAACTGGGTCTCAAAGAGTTATGAGCCTTAACCTAGTGTTCATGAGAGAAAATATAATTCGCTCGACTTAGTTTGTCGATTCGATGGAGGTAGAATATTTCAAGAATATGGCGATCGAGTGTAGTACAGCGCGCCTTTAAATAGCATTACGTAATGCATTTGGAAAAGCTTGTTCGTTTCGAAACGAGTACAGACTGAACCGCGTTATGAAAATCTTAATTTGCTAAATTAAAACGACGATAGAATTAAAGGGACACGAGGCACTTTTAAAAATCAATATAACCAGGAAAATAAAATGAAAAATAGTTCGTTAGTTCGCATCATGCATTCTTGTTTAGCAAAAAAATAGATGACTTCTGTTCTACGTGCCCCATTCCGATTACGATGATACGGAATTCGTATATCTATGTCAAGGTGCGGCGAATGTCGCCGATGAGCTGATCAGGTCTCCGATTCTTTATGTCGGGTCGATGTATTCAGACTTTAGGCGGCAGAAATTTCCGTGTATTTTAAGCCAAATTCTTGAAGAAAGACTCCACTACAGGAAGCACAAAACATCCCGTGTCACATTTCTTGAACCGATGTCTCGTGGATGGACCATACCAAAGTCATAGCAGTGTGGAGGACATTTGTGTTCAGAGAGGAAGCAGAGAGGGTTTGAACAGGTTCTGAAAATTTAGAAGTTTGACCGTCTGCCTCCCCACTTTGCTGGTCGGTTGAGTCCAGGATTCTCGACTTACAAAAAAATTTAAGCATTACATGAAAATTAAAATATTTAAATTGCAGCAAACTTACTTCACAGGACGATATAAGATTACAGGAAAAAATGTTGAGATTCAATTCGATTTTCACGAGGAAAAGCTGGAAGGAGGTGTCCTAAAAATGGAGTGAAAATAGAACAGGCGGGTAGCCATTGTCTGGAAAACCGGGAATCCCGGGAAAAGTAAGGGAATTTTATCAATCTGGAAAAGTCAGAGAATTGCTATAATTTTAATCAAAATTAGGAAACTTTTTGAGAATAATGAGAATTAAAGAACGTACACTGTTTTTCAAGAATAAATGTCAGCGTAAAGCCTAATGACTTAAAGCTGTGTACAGTACTAACTGGAAAATATCGGGGAAAACTTGGAAAATTGGTCTGGAAAACTGGAAAAAGTCGGGGGAAATCTTTCTAAAAAATAAGTGGCAACGTTGTAGCAGAATGTAGGAAGGGACCAACGGGATAGAGAGAAAACAATGATAAGGAACGAGGGAAAAAAGAAAAAAAAAAAAAATCAGTGAACGAATCTCCTTACCTCGTCCACGGGGTTTGAACTTTGAAACTGACTTGGTGACTATGTAAATACCTCTTCAAGAGTTTTGGAATCTTAAATCGGATAACTGATTTTTTCGCTTGCCTATTTTTTTGGTGGAAATCCAATCCTTATTAGAGTGGATGGGGGAGGGGGGAGTGAAAATTACACACCGAGTAATGGAATCCAAATTTCTGAACAGTCAGAAATAACCTTATTCTGCAACGATACGCTGTCTTTTTCTTTTCAATTGTGTGAGGTGGCGCATAAGTCTGAGCGCTCGGTGCATATAGCGCCACCTCACATACAAATGAATGAATGCACTATTCCTCAAGTTGCTGTTAAGGATCGGCTCAGTAGCCTCACTTTTATAGCCAAAGTGAGAATTTTACTGAGCTCTATCCCCTTGACTTCACTGGGTGCTGGATACGCTAGTCCCGGCTATTGCTGGGCATTGACATATGATATGGATCCAGGTTTCTTCCTCTTCTCCACAGTACTTACAGGAGCCGCTTTTCACCACTCCTATTTTATACCGCATGTGTTTCGTGGCCCCATGATCAGTTAGTAGTCCGATCATGAGCCTTGCATGTTTCCTGTCAAGCCCTAGTAGGAACTTGGCATACTTATTGGGGGCGTCCCCTATCAGTGTCTTGCTGACTTTCATATATCACTGACCAACCGCCGGTGTATTTCCGTCTGCTTACTTATTCAAGCCTTTACTTGGTATTTTATGACGCTGTATGCTACAGGAAGACACGGCCTAGGCGTTGCCAGTTCCTTCTTTGTGTTCCCCTTCTCTAGCTTGCCAGCGATTATGTTGCCTTTTATGCCGCAGTGTCCCGGTGTCCATAGTATGGTAACACGGTTTTCCTGAACAAGAGTGTATAATTTGTTGACACACTCCGCCACCACCAGCGATGTAGTTTGGTGTGACGATAGTGCCTTAATAGTAGATTGACTATCTGTACAGATATAGATCTGCTTATTAACAAGGCCCTTCTGCTGGCTTCTATCAATGGCCTCCGTGATTGCCATTACCTCTGCTTGGAAGATAGTGACGCCCTCGTCCAGTGCCATTGAATAGTTGTCAGCGCCTTCTGCATTCGTGATTCCGATTCCTACACCTTGGTCATTCTTTGAGGCATCTGCAAACCACATTTCTTCCTAGAATACTTGGCCACCTCATTTCCCAAGCCTCCCGTGTGGGTATCAGCGCATGGTACGGCTTGTCAAAGAAGTGGTTCATTGCGATTCTATCCTTTGGCTTCCCAAAGCATTTGTCCATCGTCCCCGCCACCTCCCATATTTTTCTATGGCCAGTTTTTTAGGTCTGAAGTTTTGGTGGGCCCAGACGATAAGCCCCCATTATCGCAGCTGCTTCTATAGCAGTGTGGCGGCTATTTTAGGAGCCTTTCCGGTGCCTAGTCGGCACCGTTCTCATTGCCCCCGTCGTCATCACGCACGCGAGCCATTTCAGGTTGTCTAGTTCCTCTGACTTTGGCCAGGTGGACTCGGCCCCACCACACAATGGCCGCATATGTGATTCGGGGACGCATTATGCCGTTATATATCCAGTGCATAGTTTTGGGAGAGAGTCCCCAGGTCCTGACGACAATGCGGCAAGCCCAAAGAGCCTCAATTCTTTTTCTTACTTTATCTGAGACGTGATATCTCCAGGAGAGTTTTTCATCAAGATATACTCCCAAGTACTTCACCTTTCTGGTAAGGGCGAATGGTCTTCCCTTCTATTGCACCTCGATCAACTCCATGTCCTTCCTCTTGTGGGTGAAAAGAGTGGTCTCAGTTATGTCCAACCCCTTATCAAAATCTCCACTGCGTTAACTTCGCGACAGTTCCCGGAAATTTGGCGGTTACCACCACAGCCAAATCATCAGCGTAGCCCTGTGTGTATTAACGATACACTGTTCTTTTGTATATGTAAGCAGCTGTGGAAGGAACCGAACAGTACCATGAAATGCCAAAATCTTATCTTTGAGAAGATAGGAAATTCGTTCTGTTTCAAATAGGGGCTGGGATCCGCCAAATTTCGTCTTTGTAAAGAAAGGATATCGAACAACAATTATTTGATTTTCGCTTTGCTGAATCAGAGCATCCTTCCTGTCAGGGGAGATGTTTGATCCAAGTGGTGAAAGTGGGTTAGCTTCAGAATTTCGAAATAAGTATTTTTGGGTTGTTGATTTCTTTCGCAGATCACCATGGATTTTTCATCAAAACCAGATTTCAGCTCCTAAAATTGAAATCTCAGTCTTGAGAGGAAGCAAAACTGATATGACATGAAGAGTCAACGTGTCAGAGCAGGGGTCTCTTAAGTCATTGTGTTCGCGTTTTCCTTCGGATTTTATATTCAAGGTCCCAAAGCCTAAACTTAGTGCTGTAAAATTATGATTAGGTATTCTTGCTTTTAAATTCGAAGTTATTTTCTCGCCCGACGTCAGGAAGCCAATGTCGAATGATATGCAACTTTATGAAAAGACAGAAATTCCGCATCCGTCGCTTCACAGTGAATTCGAAGATAACTTGAAATGAGTAAAATCAAAGAGGCAGCAGAAGATTTTTTCATAAAGGGAGTGTGTACAAAATTTTCAAATTTCCTCTTTTCTAATTTTGCTCTCAACCCGAGCCCTGGAATCCGCTCTTTCGAGCATTACCTCAGAGACGTCGGGGAGGCTGTTAGGACTGTCTTAGCCCTCTTCTTTTCTTGCCGAAAACCCGGTCTAGGTCAAAATGTAGCGAGTTGCTACGTGGGCTCCAACCCGAGTACTCCGGATTCCGAGACCAGTGCGCTATCCACTCGGCCAACCAGACCCTAAAGTATCTTTCCCAATGCCCAACATATCTTTCCCTTTATATTTCGGTGCAATTCTTTGCTTCGAACATTCGATCTTTATTTGTAGAGGGCGGTGGTGTGATATAAATTTTAAGTAGTTTATTGTATTGGTGTCTTCTACATTGTTTTAGTTTACTGGGGAGATAACGCAGTCTATTTGGCTTTTATATACCTCACCAGGTGCTAGCCACGTCCATATTTTTCCCTTTCTCTTTTCAAACTCGGTGTTTTCTATCCCAAGATTATTCTCCTGACACCATCCCATCAATATTTCCCCCGTCCGTTCCGCTCATTGAAATTGCACGGTTCCATGTTTCCCTCCCCTTCCCTTCTCTCCCACCTGACGGTGAAAATCCCCCATTAACATCGTTTTATTCCCGCTACCGTTACTTCTTTCCTGAACAGTTGGGGTCAATTTTTTGCAAAATTTTTCGCATTTCTCTTCCGGGGATGCTGCCATTGGTGCATATACTACTTGAATTAAGCCCAGACATTTATCCCTTTTCAATTCCACCTTCAAAGTTGCTATTCTGTCCGAATATCCCTGAATTCCTTGTTGTTGCTTTGTGGACAGTGAAGATGGTACACAGTCTGCTACAAGCTAGTTGGCGGAGAGTACAATTCGCCTCAGAAGAAGGTAGGCGGGTTGCTGAATGCGGGGGGAAAAATTCTTGTGAAGGGTCATCTGGGAAAGTTGTTACTGAAACAGAACCGCAAAAATCATCTTCACAGTTGGAAGGGATAATGGGATTGAATGGCATGGGGTCGCTTTGGGCAGAGCAGGATGAAGCTGGGAATATAGCGGGATTGACTGGCATCGGGTCGCTTTGGGCAGAGTAGGATGAAGCTGAGAATATCGCGGGATTGAATGGCATCGGGTCGCTTTCCATAGCAGTGTGGTTATATTCTGTAGTAGAGGTAGAAGTAGCGCCTGTCGCGGATGCTGATACGTTATCTGTAGACAAAGTATGGCGTTGCAGCGGCATACTGGCAGACCGATCGAGAGTACTGATAGTAGGTTTCCTGGATGCATGAACAGTCCCGGATGAAAGTGGATTATTATGGTCCCAATTCAAGACGAAGCACGCCATCTGATCACGAAGAGCGTTGCATACTGCTGCCTATATATTATTCAATGAGAATAGAAAACATAGCCATGTAGAATGTGATCGTGATACATTAATGCCTAATTTTATCGAGTGCCAAAAAAGTAACAATTACAGCGCAGGTAGCTCACACAATTGGAAGATCCAACATTTGATTCTTACATGAACCTGTGTGAACACAATATGGAGGAATAAAAGCAGCATTAGACGCGATTAAAATTCTGTGGATGCATAATGCATTATTGTCAGACACGATACCAATCACACTGTCACACGGTAGAAATTCCAGATCATTCTTTCTCTTCAATATTATTTTTTCTTCATTTTGTCTTATAGTTTGTCTTTTGTCTCTATTGGTCAACTCAAGTCCGATTATCAAATTTCCCACTAAGAAAGCAGATTACAATTTCCAATATTGAATATTAGTAGTTGAACATCAAACACGTTTGCTGTTTTTTTAATTAATTGAAGCAATAATTTTTCTATTCCTACCGAGTCCTTAGTAATTACATTTCATGAGATAATAAATAATTTGGTCGTGATAAACCAAAATAGGTCCAAATTGAAGTTGAAGAAATCCAAAATTCAAACAGTAATCCAAGAAGCTAAGGATTTTCATATAAAAAATTTATAAGTTGATGAGCGTGCGAATATTAAAGAAGACGTGCTATCAATTTGAGAAAGTTTAATTCTAATAAAGTGGCTTCATAGATTTTACTTTAAATTTTATACGATACACATTTTTTTCTCTTTAATTCAGTTTCTAATTCCATATTTTCAGAGATATTAAAACATAATACAATTAACGTTTGCTCTGAAGCCTTTCTAGTGACTGTGCCCAGCAGAGACTTTGGTTTATCATATTATCACACATCAGTGAATTTTTGTACATCAACACGTGAATAACATTTTCCACACCTTCCTTTTGTGGAGTCATACCTTTGCTTATTGTATGTTTGGGCACCCATTACACAATATGATGAGACGCACATACCTTATGACAACGAATACTAGCTGCGTGTTCATCATTAAAGTCCTTCCTCATTCTTTTGATTCAAGTCCCTCTCTTTTTTCTTTAGTGCATAATATTGACTTCTTTTATATTCTCGACCATTATGTTCGCACTTCTCTCGTCGTATTGGAGCCATAATATGATGTTCAGAATGTTCTGACAGTATACACTACTCGTTCCGATGCCTGTGTTCATCAATGGTGTGTTCAAGTAAAATAAGACATAGTTGCATATCGACGCTTTGGTTTGCAAACCTCTAAGTCCAGGTTTTTCTAGAATTCACTTTTAAGTGGTTTGTAGATGTAAAAAAATCGAGGAATCTGATTTTGTAAACGTCGTAAGTCGGAGAAACAGTCTAACGCTCCGAACGGACAAAGAAAAAAATCACGTAAGTCGGGCAGAAAAATATTTCACTTTGAAATCCATTAAGTCCGACATACACGGTTTTCATTCTCAATCAAATCAGCTGTAATGCGACTTACGAGTATTTTTAAGTAATACAGTGATAAGATTTTGTTGACCGTATTTTCGTTCATTATCAGTGCAACCGGCAAGAGCACATTTTTTTTTAACAATGGAGGAGTGGAAGCCTGGTTCACGCTTTCAACGCAATGATAATAAAAATGGATCACAATTTGAACAAATTTGAACACAAATTGTCATTTTGATAATTTGTATTCAATTTTTGTTTCATCTTTGTTACCATGTTTGAAAGTATGTATTGGGCTTAATTCAGTAAATTTTGAGAAAAAATGCGATTTGAGGTTGATGCATGAAAATGCCTTGGCCAGGTTTCTGTTGACAGGGTTACATGTGTAGTCTGTTTTGACCAGGGATGGCAAACGAAACCGTTTTTTTCCCGTTTCGTTATTTCATTTCAATATTTTTGACAAAAATCAATCGTTATTTCGTAATTTCGTAATTTCATTTCGTTTGTTTGCCATCCCTGCTATTTACTGAACTCACCCTGACTCAACTCACCCGGGAAAAGAAATGAAATTTCGATTACAGTAGGCTCGGCTACTAGTACCCGACCCTAGAAAGTGGTTCCAATAGGCTCAGCTACTAGTAGCCGATCCTAAAAATCACAAATCAGAAAACTAGGGATGGCAAACGAAACGTTTTTTTTTTCGTTTCGTTATTTCGTTTCAATATTTTAGACAAAAATCAATCGTTATTTCGTTTCGTTTCGCTTGCCATCCCTGGTTTTGACGTCATGTGTTCTGCTATATTTTTACCTGTCATTCAGTGCGGTAAAATATCACAGAACAGGTGACGTCTGTAGGGTGGTATTTTTCTTTCAAGTTTTTTCTACAGTTCCTGATTTTATATTATACTTACTCTTGTTTTTCTTTTTCTATTTACCGAATTAATGAATATTATAAGTAGGTATTATTAAGTTTATACCTACTTCCCGTGAATCTCTGTGTTACGTTTTATACTTTTGGACAGAATGAGTGATAATTATATAATCAGTTTTTAATTCATTAAAATTATTTCAATGTTATTTTTCGAGGAAATCGCAAAATTAAAGCAGGTTAATTTGTTCTGAATCTGATGGGAAAAACTTGTAACTCCCTGTGAAACTTTAACAAATCACGTAAATCGAACAACATTGAAAATGAAATACTCGTAAAACACCCGACTTACTGGGGTCTTACCTACTAGGGTTCGCAGCCCGCCACCCGTGGTTGGCGGCAATCTCTTCTGCTGCTAATTCTACTTTAATTTCTTAAGTTTTTTTATCGCCTCTTTCTTTTTTCGAAATGTTTCATAACGTTTACAGGCTAAAATTTTTATAGGATCATCACGAATATTCCGCAAATCTTTTCCTCTTAAAATATTATTGACATTTTTGATCCACGTATGAATATAAAATTCTATTAGCATGTTTGTAAACAATGAAAATACATCTTTATGGTTGTTACATGTAAAATTGGTTGGTGTAATAAATTTACGGACAAGATAATTCAATTTTGCCTTGATATGATTTTCTACAGCTAACTTCGGTAGGTAATGGTGAAGAGTATCGCAAACTTTACTAAATAAATTTACAAACCATGTTTGGGGTCTGAGGAGCGCCTTATGGCTGTAAGCTCGAATTTCAATCAGGTCATGGATATTTGTACTCGGCCCAATTAAATCTCTTCTGCAGTATTTACAAACGCGAATAACTTTAAACATTTTTCTAGCGATAAAACCGGCTAAATATGCATGTACCTGAACAGCTTGTTTGGAGTACGCTGTAAATCTGAATTCAACAGCATCTTTTTCGCAATTGACTAAGTCCACAATACTATGTTCAGCACGTCTGTCTTCGCAACGAGTAAGGAACGTTCGCAATGTATTGAGGGCTGCTGTGTTATCATCCTCACAATTTTTGGATGGGCTGCGAGCGCTGACGAAATTATTTACAAGCAATGTCTTCAAGGATGATCGGAAATGCGAACATGTTGGGTTGATGTTCCTACCATTTTGATTGCGGATGCTACCAAAGGTGTTTTCCAACGGATCCTGATTCAGGTTGCGCCAGCTGACGAACTTAAACCCCTTCTTCTGAAGCATCTTCCACAGATCTTGAGAAGCTGTTGTGGAAACCATGAATATGAACATTAAAAACACAGTCGATCATATTGTTTTAAAATGCGTTTAAACACAAAATACCTCGGACGGTCTTCATCCAATTTTTCACTGTCGGTGGTACATGAGGTACATCTCCCTTCTTCGACATGAATGTCATTGATTGCAGAACTCCCAAATTCTCTGCCCAAAACTGGTGATGCGGAGAATTCTTCTGCACTGCGCAACGAAGAAGCTTTCCACTTGTGGGATTGATGGAACTGCCATTGAAGCTGTCGAACAGTTTATCGCAGAACAGAGCAAAATGTGCTGTGCCATCTGCCGTTACACTGAAGTTGTTTCCTGAATTAAAAATATGGAAACATATTAATATAATGGCTATAATCTACAAGTTATTCGTTAAAATAATCTTAATTACCATTACGAGTAAGGAACTTCAATACGCGTGAAACTGACTGCGATAACACCTGGGCAGCAGTAGAAACCTTCATTTTCCGCATCTTCTCACTATAAACATGTTCCTCCGTCAGTTTATGAAGTAGTTTAAAATCGAAATCATCATTGTCCCTTTTGTAGACTCGAATAATGTCTCCCATCTTCCTGTACGTGTAACGCCATTCCACGTGAATTGTACAGCAGCATCTAAAAAATTATTGCGCATCCCCTTCAGCAGGTGAGGTACATCAAACAAAGGAAATACTACAACCTCATCAACAATGAATGTTGTATCTTTGTAGTTCTTTCCATGCTTGATGCAATTTGCGCGGCTCTCTTTCTGCAATGACGAAATAGCGGCACAATTCGTCGAAAACTGGTCACAAACGGTGGCGACGACTACAAGTCCTATTGAAGTGGCAATCCGAATCGCTGCTTTAATGTTCACAGCGAGATCTGCAGATTTCATACCGCTCGTGACGAAAAAGTATCCTAAAGGTTGTTTCCACTTTCGATGGATACCTCTGAGCAGAAACACGGCTGCGTGATCGGCAAAACTTAATGTCCTCCTGTCACCAAGATCTTGAAATCCGTCAATGGCATCGTTTTTCTTGTTGTAGTCCAGAGACGGTTCCAATGACATTTCGTCGAATAACAGGCAACAATACCGGTCCGCGGGATCCATTCGAGCAACATCTGCTTTCAGCGATTCCATGACAGAAACATTCAGGCCTACATCAAATGGAATTTTGTATAGCAGAGCTAGGACGCATTTCCTAGATGGTAAGGCATACACCGATAGGATTTAGGGCTTTGCTTGTAAAGCGATAAGCAGAATATTTTATCGTCGATGGCAAATCGTCTCCCTCGACTTTTCTTCCCTTGCGACCTCAACTGTAACATTATAAAATTCTGAGTTGTCTCATTTACATTCAGGTCTATAAAGGATTCTATGTTACATTTCTCAGCTGCCTTTAAACGCTCTTGTAGCATCAGGTTTTCAGTGTCAACTTTACGCCCTATTTTGGCCAGGTTCTTCGCTATCCTATACATTTTCGCAGCTTTTGGAGTTAACTGGCGAGCTCGTGTAAGGTCTACAGCAGTTTAAAATTTCAACTTCCTTCTGACGTCTGCAATTGTAATAACAGAATTAAAATGTGTTCCGAGTATGACGTACAGAAGAATATTAGCCAACAATATATATATTTAAAAGAACGAACTGGTGTTAAAATAATCTAAATTAAAAAAGAGAAAGCAACAATTTAAACCAGTCAGTAAAGAAATAGAAAATGCATAAATATTAAGGAAGTAGTCCTGTCACTTTACTGAAAGTGAAATTTGACACCAGCATCGCATTTTTTCTCAAAAGTCCCAAAATGAAATACAAAAAAATAAATGAAATTTCGAGAGAAAGTCTACAATTATACCGGTCATTTTACGGCACCGGTGTGGCCCAAAAAATTTTTAGTTCAGTAAATGGTGTATTTTTTGTTTGATCATTCAAGCATTCTCTATGTATTCACTGGATTGTAGAAATTCTTGTTTTATTGTTTATAGTTTGGAATCTTTTAGCACCATCTTTTCATCTTATTAATTCCATTTTTTATTTGAACCACTTCGAGTGAATAATAATTATAAGCGATCGTTGTTAAATTGAGATATGTACATCAAAAATTAATGCTTTTGAATTACACCTATACTTCGCGTACAATAATGAGAACTCTACCTTGAGGTTTTTTCGGAGTTTCCCAGACTGTTCCTGATTTGTGTACAGGTGTGGGAGAACTTAATGGCGTTTGGGTCTCACGTAAGGCAGCAGTAGGTACTACTCCTTCCGGATGTAGCAGAACACCTAAAAGCACACACATGGTATAATTCATGTTGAATTGATGACGCCTGATGCAGCAGATAAAAAATACGAGGCACCAAATGAAGAATGCAATGAATAAAAATACATAGTCCAGAAGGCCTTGCATACGCTTTTCTTCAATCACTGTTATCTGTTATCCGATAAATTTTATTACGTATTAGAAATTCGAAAAAGTTACCAGAGGATCCTTCCTGATGTGCAGAAGTTACAGTTTCTTCCTTCTGAGTATTTATTGCTTTGAAGGTTGAATCTGGAAACAAAAAATTCTCCATCAAAAATCGAATGTCAAGGGTGTCTAGAAACCCTGATGACACACAAGAAGAAATTAATAAAATTTAATGAAATACTTTAACCCCATTTATCTATCAGTACAAAATGAAATACCTTCAAGAAGACGTCATGCAGTAAACCAGTTTTCAGTTTTCGCAGTATGTGATGTTCCGAGTAATGAATTACACACAAGTACTTACAGAAGTACATATAATTACCACATTACTGGTAGTAGGAATTAATTTAAGACACAAGTACTTCAAAAAATACTTAAAAACATAAACTATTACTACTGCTTCCAGCGAGAACATGTGAACCTCAGGTTCCATTACTGTATAATACACATTACTTATCACCACATGCAGCCATCAAGGTCACAATACTTGTACACAATATGTTTACTGGAAAACATTTTAAAAGTTGAATACTTCCCAGAAGAATAACATCAGCACATAATTCGAACCCCGATAATTAGTTAAAAAGTAGTGCTCTCACACAGTCGTTTAATTCCGAATACAGGGTTAGTTAAAAGTCACTTTCCTAAAAAGTTGGCAAAAACGACGGAAGTAAAATGTGCGTTTATGCAAAAATGACATGCGTTACTGAAGCTTTCTTGTATATTTTTTATTCAATTAAAATATCAGTAAACTAATAATTTTTATTAAATTTTGTCAGCGACTTCTAAGTTTTTAAAACATACTTTTTGACAACTTTTTCGTCTCCACCTCCCCAAATTGAAACTCAAATTTCTTTTCTGAAAATGAAGTACCCTGGACTCCTATCAGACTAGTCAGTCGAAAGCCGAAGGTTTCAAGGTGAGTATCGAACGTTATCTGAAAGGTTGAAAGAAAGCTGAAATGTGTTAGACATTTCAAAAAGCTGAAAGTCGGTAGCAAACGTTGAATTTCAATGACTATTCTGTTTTTACTAGATTCTGAAAATCAAGTTTCGCCTCTGGTCCTCTGTTATTTGTATTGCCACAGACGTACTGCACGCATCACACAAGAAGGTTATTCACATTTTTTATCTAAACGTCTTTGTGGGCAAATATTTCTTTTTGAAAAATGACGTTTTAACGCACCATGGATTTCAACACGTTTTAGAAATACCCAGGCTATTAGCTCTATTGCAATAAATTAATTATTATTATAGTTGCAGGCACGGCTCGACCAGCGAGATCCGTCAATTGAGCATTTTCATGATGGACATATCCTCTTTCCATTGCTATACAGCATCAGGTTGGAGTCACTTCCTATTATGAGAACGTCCGTGTCATTATCCAGGGAAAATCTAGTTTCAAGTATTTTTTAATACATTAAGGGCATCTATTACCTGAGTTTTCTCCTGAACTGCTAAGTAGCACAGATACATCTGCATCAACTTCAACTGGTATACACGGCAAAGAAAAATCTGAAATAATGATAAAATAGTATACATGTGCCGTATTTCAAAGCACTGGCCTTGAAAAGAGGTAACTTAATGAAACAAAATTACAAAATTCAGAAAACCTTACCTGGAAGTTTGAAACGTGTTTCGTACTCAGCGGTTGTTGAGGTAGATATCAGATCCGTATCTTGACATGGTAATCTTATGATCACAATTCTTACATGAAATTTTGCTCATTAACCTCGAAATATGTGTCCATAAAAACAATTTACCTATGGTTGGAATCGCATCTTTCTTCAGGTATGACTTCAGTCGCGAACCTTTCACTTTCTGGTCTTCGCGAAAGCGAAAATGTGCATCGCAGACTCGGTAATTCGCGCGGACGGTGGCTCGAATTTTATCCATTAAATCTCGTCTGGATATTGCCAGTAGCCATTCTTCAAATAACTGTAATGCAATGTTTTGTAAATGAAACAAATAAGCAACGTTCCCTATTACGATGATTTAAGAATTAACTTACTTCTGATGGTATAACGTGCATCTTGCCGTCTTTGTTGTTCCGATTACACTTTGGCACACAACAAAAAAACACCATACTGACGGAATGTACAAAAACAGATAATAACCGAATATACAAAAACAGAGAAATAAATCAGACTAATTAATAATATAAATTTCACTTCACATTTAAACGTTTAACATACGTAATGGTAGCTCTTACCGGAATTTCGATATTTTCAAATGCAATGGACTACGCCACGGCCACCTCTATAGAAGGCCCTATAAGCTTATGTGACAACACTGATTTCGACCTACTACGGTAGACGTTTCGGTGTGCGAGCGGCATAGTGTAACGGTACCGCACTTCGTCCTCTATCCGACTTTTAATTTTCAAACAATCGCTATTTGTTCCTCAATGAACCGATTCCATTGAGAGTTGGCTCAAAAAATCGAAAATCGTTTGCTCTTTAAATTATTTTCTCTTCAATTTTTTCGCGAAACTCACTGTATTCGCAAAAGAACCGATTATTCGTATTTTTCAAAGTTTTTTCCATAACAACATCTATTTCGTCGGTCACCATGTCTTCTATATTTTTCAAAGCTACAACTAATGTTCTGGCGATTAAACCCGCTCCCGTAGTCCATTGTAAGTATAAGTAACTCTTATGAAGACACGCGCAACTACCTTACGTGTGTAAGAGTACGCATTGATAAGGGTAAGCTTGAATTCTGTATTCTACTAAACGAGAAATTTTGTTACAGGTAGTCTCAGGACTCTCTATGTATTCGCTGGTGTAAGAGAACATATTCGTGAAGGAAACGATTTATATCATGAAATGATCGAAACCAATGTGATCTTGAAAGACGAAACGTCCGCCTCGAAAGCTGTGCTAGGTCGTAACCTGTTGAAAAGATTCTATTCGTCCTCATCAGTAAGTTTCACAGCAGTTTTATTTATTCCTACGAGAATTCGATAGAATGGATTTGATAGTATTATCCTCGGTAATGTTGTTTTGAAAGGGCCCTGGATCCGATCCGAAGGACAAGGATAATTACAAAAATGGTAGTGGTGGTCTCGAAAACGAAAACGTAAGTATCGGTTCGGATTTTTTGATGTTCTGTTCTCTTTCTTTTCTCGGTTGTAATGAATTTTATGTTGCATGTATATGTTGTGTTTTCATCAGCGAGTGATCGTTGAGTACAGAGAAAATTCAAGACAACTTATAAAATTTTAAATATTTTTATTTGATAAGTTGCTCTTGAAACATTGTGTGTTGTTGTACCCTTACTAATTGTCTGCATGATAGAACTAATTTTGCTGTGTTTTAACTCTTTCTTATCGGGAATCAATTTCTTAATGATCGATAGTTCTGTAGATTCTATGATTTCTTTTCTTACTATTTTTCGGGTTGATGTATGTCTTCTCGATTCTATATTCTTCATTAACTATCTCGTTCCTCATCAGTTTTCCTTGCATTCTATTCTTGAATTATTACTACGATAAAACTATCGAGATTATAATAATCTTTTCATATTTCAGGTGATTTTGATAAAATGACGAAGGCAGAAGTCATTGCATATTTCAGCAAGCGAGAAGGAGTATACAAAACGCAGCTGGTTAGTAAGATTAATTTTCTCATTCATGTACATTGAATTTAACCAAACTCGTATTCGAACGATTTAATTTCGATACGATGAAAAATTTCTAAGTTTTCGTTTTTGAAGGTAGATCATATTCGAATGAACATTGATAAGTTCCAGATTTCGCGTTTTATTTTTCGAAGGTAAAATCACTCTGAAGATAGATACCTATGCGATTCTACCGGATACTTCCAGTTTTTGAGAACTTACGAACATTTATTAACATACACGTAGCCGTAGATTTGTGTTTTAAGTTATCAATTCACGTCATACGTATATCAAAAGTGTTATCGATAGAAAAAACAGAGCAAAAATTCTGTTCGAATGAATTCACTTTTTTTTCGTTTGGTGGAGAAATTCTTTCAATAAGTTCTCGAATTTTTTTCATTCAAAAAAGTAGCCGTGCGGATTTTTTTTCGAGAATTTTTAGACGTTGGTAGATCGGGTCTATTAACTGTCAAATTTAGAAAATCAACCACCGGGGCCATCTACATCTACTGCAAAAACGTCAGGTACGAAAATGCAAAGTTCGATTCTTTTCCAAGAATTCAACCCGGAGGTTGAAGAAATCGGGTCGTACCTGGACCGATTTGACTGCTTCGCCCTCGTCAATGGTATCGACGACAGTAAAAAGGCAAAACTTTTCATTGCTTCCGTCGGTGCAACGGTGTACCAGAAACTCCTGCTCTTAGCGATACCGAAAAGACCAACTGACTTATCGTTTAAGGAAGTCGAAGATCTACTCCGTGACGAATATAAGAAGAAACCCCTAACGCACGTAGCTCGCCATAATTTTAGGCAGCGGAAGCAGCAGAACGGGGAATCGTTTCGTGCTTTTTATAATGCGCTGAAAGAGCTCAGTCGCGATTGTGCTTTTGAGGATGCAAAAACCCTGAAGGAGGAGCTCAAGAGCCAAATAATTTCCGGAGTACGAGATCCTAAAACTCAGAGTTACTATTTTATGCAGCAACAGCTCGCGCTTGATGACGTTGTTAAAAAAGCAGAAATAGACGAACAGGCCAGTGATGGAGTGCAACATTTCAAGAACGAGCAGGAAACCTGGGCAAGCAGCGGCGTGAATCGGGTAAACGAATCTTTCGTGCGGAAGAAATATCAACAGCGAAGCACTCGAGGAGGCGGGTTCTATCGTCAAAACAATCAACAACAATCATCCCAAACCGAATCTTACGTCTGTTATCGGTGTTCGAGAGCGGGTCACAAAGCGGATTACTGTCATTTTCGTACGGCAACTTGTAATAAGTGCAAGAAAGTTGGTCATATAGCGGTAGCCTGCGGAAAACCAAGGGAAGATTTTCGAAAAACCAATCCAACGAAAGTAAACCAGATCGGGAACGCAGAGCCCTACGAAGTCGTTCCGTTGGAATCGGTGACAGACTACAATTTCGATGATTACGAAGTGGAGGAGGTGAATGCGATTCGTGACCCAAAACAAAAGGTATTTACTAAATTACACCTTGATGGTGTGCCCGTTGTTTTTGAAGCTGATAGCGGATCACGTTTTGCAATAATGTCGAGAAGAAACCTTTTGAAACTAAACCTTTGTAAAAATATTCAATCGTGTAAAATTTTACTGCAAAGCTATACGGGTAATTATATTGTTGTTCTTGGCTACGTTACAGTCGATGTTACGTACAAATCGAAGACCTTCTGCGGTTTAAAATTGTTAATTGTTGAGGAAAATTACGACTCGGTTTTTGGTAGAGAGTGGTGGTACGAAATTTTTTTTGATATTTTTGACGATGTAAACGATAAAATAAATAAACTTGATGTGAATTTCGACTTGCAAGATGCGTTAAATAAGTTAGTTCTCGAATTCTCTGATCTGTTCGACGACGAAATCGGTAAACTTAAAGATATTTGTGAACATGTAACCGTACGACCCGAAGTGAAACCAATTTTTTGTAGACATAGAGATGTTGTTTATGCGCTCAGGGAAAAAGTAGCTAACGAAATTGAATGTCTTGTGTCCACAGGTGTATATGAGGCGGTAATGTCGGCGGATTGGGCAACTCCTTTGGTGGTGGTGCAAAAGGCGAATGGAGCCGTTCGATTTGTGGGTGATTACAGCGTGACAGTCAACAGGGCGATTGTACCGGAGGAATATCCCATTCCAAATATAGAAGAAATTCTATACGACTTCAACAACTGCAAATACTTCTCGAAATTCGACGTAAAAGAAGCCTACATGCACATGCCGGTGGACGAGGAAACTGCAAAGTTATTAACGGTAAATACTCCGAAAGGTCTATTTAAAGTGAAACGGCTGAATTACGGAATTCAGTCGGCACCTGCAAAATGGCAGCGTTATGTCGAAACGATTTTTAAGCCCATCGCCGGGTGCCGGTGTTTCTATGACGATATTAAAATTTCTAGTGCGTCCGCGATATCGCATTTTGACAGTATAAAACGTTTTTTTAGTATTTGTCGTGATAATAACATAAAGTTGCGCAAAAGTAAATGTCAAATTTTAGCTAACGAACTCGAGTACCTTGGCTTTAAAATAGATGCAAAAGGCGTTCACAAGACATCGGAAAAGATTGATGCAGTCCTAAAAGCACCTCCACCAAGAAACGTCTCTGAAATAAAATCTTTTACAGGCTTGGTGGTCTTCTATAGTCGTTTTTGCCCGAATATGAGTAATATTTTGCACCCGATTAATAGATTACTCCAGAAGGATGTCGAATTTGTATGGTCGAAAGAATGTCAGGAGGCGTTCAATAAAATTAAAAGCGAAATCGCGTCACCCAGGATCCTCTGCCATTTCGATCCGAAACGGAAACTCATCCTGGCAACAGACGCGTCACCATACGCCATCGGAGCCGTACTGAGCCATAATTTCGAAGAAGGTGAAAGACCAGTAGCCTTCGCCTCCAGAGCACTGTCGAAAACGGAAAGAAATTACAGCCAGGTTGATCGTGAGTCGTTAGCAATTTATTGGGGCGTAAAACGTTTTTTTAATTATTTGTTCGGTCGAAAGTTCGTGTTATATGTGGATTGCAAGCCCCTGCAATCAATTTTTGATAAAAACGCAGCAAAACCAACACTCAGCGCTACGCGTTTGCTGCATTACGCATTGTTCCTGCAGGGTTTCGACTATGAAATCCGATATCGGAAATCGGAAGATCATGCAAACGCGGATTTCTTATCGCGCTTTCCCACCACACCAGCATTGAGTGAAGGTCCAGATGAACCAAGCGCCATCCAAGTAAATCAAATTAGAACCCTACCAGTGTCAATGGATGAATTGGCAAAAGAATCAGAAAAAGACGAATCGATTGTACCGATTTTGAACCGACTGCAGGGAAAAGCCAAAGTAGATAGTCAGAAAGATAAACAAGTCTCAAAGGAGTATGCTATCGAAAATGGCTGCATTTTGTACGGGACAAGAGTCTACATCCCGAAGTCGCTACGACCAAGAATACTTCGAGAATTGCACATCGGCCATCTGGGAACCAGTAAGATGAAAGGCTTGGCAAGGAGTTATGTATATTGGCCCGGAATAGACAACAACATCAAGTCAATGGTAAGCTGTTGTGAACCATGCCAAGTTAATGCCAATGCAGTAGCCGTCCCATCGCACCCATGGGAACCGCCAGCAGAACCTTGGGAAAGAGTGCATATCGATTACGCTGGCCCATTTATGCAGTACAATTTCCTGATAATCATCGACGCCTTTTCCAAATGGCCGGAAGTGTACGCGACACTGGCAGATAGAAAACTAGGCACAACTTCAGCGGCAACAATCAGCAAATTGCAGGAATGTTTTGCGCGTTTTGGTTTTCCCAAGGTGTTAGTCAGCGATAATGGAGTGCAATTTGTGAGTGAAGAATTTCGGAAGTTTTGCCGAGAAAATCAGATTAGGCAGATCCACTCAGCGCCCTACCACCCGCAGTCGAACGGGCAGGCGGAACATTTTGTACAGACGCTAAAAAGAGCGTTAAAGATTGCGATCACCGAAGATCCGGGAAAAACATTAGAGAAGAAATTGCAGGAATTCCTACTAGCATATCGCCGTGCGCCCCTCAAAGGGGGGATGAGTCCATGCGAGCTAATGCTTGGACGAGGCGTGCGGACCAGAATCGACTTGCGGCGGAGTAACACACTGGGAAAAGAACACCTAGGCAGCAGCACCGAGGAAGGATCCAACGTATGGTTCAGAGTATTCAGCGGTCCCCAAAATTGGGAAAGAGGAACACTGATCCAAAGGATAGGAGCGGTCATGGCGGAGATACGTGATGGAAATGGCCAACTTCATCGGCGACACTTCTCTCAGATCCGGAATGACCGCTCGCAGCCAACGACCAGCAACCCGTATCCGATCCATCCGGACTGGCGAGCAAATCCGGCACCTGTCGCCGTGGATGCATCGAGCGCCGAACCGGCGCAACCACCGCCGGAACACCACAGCCCACTACCACCACCACCACCACCACCACCACCACCTGCCCCAACCCCCCGTCCACCCGCGGCGTCGCCGCGACGTTCAAGCCGAACTACCAAGGCCCCTCAACGCTTTTCACCCTGAGAGAGGAAGGGTGTTGTAACCCTATAAATATATTCGTTATTCGTGCCACCGTTTGGCAAACCTGACACGGTCGTTGTCCTGTACCGTTTTATCATTTACTCGCATTTGTACCTAATCAGTTATGTTATGTTCACTTGACGAATCAATACACGTCGTATTTTGTTGACCAGTCTCGCCTTCCTTTAAAGTAGTTGCTAGTGCCAGTAAATTGCAAAAGTAGGTTCAGTATTATTTTTTGTATTTATTATTTTCAGGTATCGCGTGAAAACATGATTCGAAGTCTCGTCGTACCGCTGTCCGTCAGAAATAAAGCTGTCATGATCGAAAGAAGATTTCCGACTATCAAAGGAATACCGTCAAATATTCCAAGTTTGAAAGCAAGAGAAAGAAGTAT
Organism: Acanthococcus lagerstroemiae; assembly: GCA_031841125.1. Classification (NCBI taxonomy): domain Eukaryota; kingdom Metazoa; phylum Arthropoda; class Insecta; order Hemiptera; family Eriococcidae; genus Acanthococcus; species Acanthococcus lagerstroemiae. The sequence goes on from CM063106.1 coordinate 46,775,873, forward strand.
TTTGTGGAGGTATCAATATGGAAGCAGATTTTGTCGCATTGCAGTGACTTGTACGTCAGTAAAATAGTTGAAAGCTTAGACAATTCATTCAATGCGAAAAAGAACATAGATCGAATTGAACCAAAGGACGTACAAGAATTTGAAGCGTTCGTGGATCAGTTTTGCGAGTCGTTAGCTCGTTCAATTCATGAAACGGATGAACTCATCGCACATTTCGAGTTCCGAGGTCTTGAGAAGGCAGAAAAACTTGACGTTTTTGATGTGGCCATTGATGAATACGTGACACTATTTTACAATAGTGTGGTAGCCCGCCAAAAAAAAAAAAAAAAAAAAATGGTGATGATGCATTCCCATTCAGTTGTAAATAGCTGTTTCCTAATTTTTTTTTCGAAGTACTTTTTCAAAGTTTTTCCCAAAGTCTTATCACTCGTGAATGTAAAATATTGAACTTTTGATAAATCACACGAAAAACAGAATGAGAAAGAATGGTAAAAGTAAGAACGGCAAGATTCTTATCGAAAGATTGTCAGTTTTTACATTTTGTGAAGTAATAGCTTGCCTCCTAATTTCTTTCTTTGAAGAAAAGAAATTTTGTCTATCACATCAATCACCGCCAGCGGTAATTAGCGAATTCTTATTTCTGTTCAAGAAAATATTGTTTTTAACTATATTTAAGCGAGTCCCTCTTCATTCTTTTGTGATATTTATTGTAATAATTCAAATTAAGTTGTCATGTCAATCTTTTTCGAATCAGTTTATCTTATACGTGTACACTGTACAATTCACTATTTCTGAAGTTCAGCATAAATATAGTTGTTACTTACTCATAAATATTCAATTTTCTTACTTCCATGCAAATTATTCTTAGTTTCTAACATGGTTGTGAAAATTTGAAGATGGTCGATCAAATTGAGAATTATAAAATGTGAGCCTGGAATTTAGGTTGAGTATTGGTAAAGCAAATCTGAATTAGGTTTTTTCGGATGAATAGTGGTATATTAAATGTGAGCCAGATTTTTTCCCAAGCAGCTGCGGAGCACCAAAGTGTTCCGTAGGTAGTCGGTTAGGAGAAAAACTAACATTTCAATAATTAATTTCATCACATAATTTTCATATAGACGAAGCTAACAGTCTTCTTTTCAAACAAAATCCGTACGAGTGTATACGTGATGTTTTATGAAAGAGAGAACGGGTTGTTGAAGTGGTCGAATTCATTGTTTTTTTGATTGAAAACATGCGTTGAATAGGGTGAAAAAAATGAAGAATCAGGGACTTAGGTAAAAGTTGGAAAAAATGAATATGCAGAGCTTAGTTCACCGAAGGTGAAATACGCAGAGCTTAGTTCAACTTTGCCGAGCTAATTAATGAGAAATTGATACAATAATTCATAAATTTTGTGACTTGACTTGATGAAAAATTATGAGAAAATGGTTTGATTTTGCTTTAAAAATTGGTAAATATTCTTTGTTAACTTTTAATGAAATTATGGGATCCTTACAAGTGATAAAAAGACGAGGAAAAAATGAAAAATCTTCAACTGCACCAGAACATAACATGAGTACTTCAGTTTTTCAGGATAAATCAGAAATGTTAAAATAATGGTTGTACTAATGAAAAAAAGTGAAGTATGATAGAATGGAAATCATCATGTATATAGAAGGTAGAAAAATAATGAAAATATAGAAAATTTATAAAAATTTGATACAAAAAATTGAAAATTTCTCGAATGGGACTCGCAAAAATTAGGAGAAAAATTATGCATTTCTCTTATGAAAATGGGAAGAATCTCAATGTGAAAACTTGAGGAATTTGTAGGATTGTTGAAAGTGGTGAAATTTGAATGAAAAAGTGAGAAATTGTTCACTGCGCCAGAACATACATAAGTACTCTACTCACGGTCGAAGTTGGATGCGAGTGAAGTCGCAACCTGTCGGGAACCGGCCAGGTAAGCGACTTAGCTCGATCGCGGATATTAGTAGGCTTTGACTTCGGTCGTGCCGGCGAAGCACGATCGTAGTCTGATGCGAGTGAAGTCACAACCTGGCGGAAACCAGCCAGGTATGGGATTTAGCTCGATCGCAGGAGGTTACAACCCTTAGTTTACTTAGCAGTAGGCTAGAGAAGGCGCAGCGGCGCGACAGCAGGAGAAGCGGTAGTATGCTAGTGGAAGCAGTGAAGTTTTGTTTTTAGGCATGTAGCGAGAGGCTGCGGAGTAGGATTTAGGCTGGAGAAAGCAGAGATTGTAGGCTGGGAGAAGTAAGATTAGAGCTTAGGCCGAAGTGCGAGCGTGGTTCAAATCGACTGGCTTCGAGCGAACTGCCAGACGAGTGTGTTGAATGAGGGTGGAAACGGAGAATTTATTGGGATGCACGGCGTCTTTTCAGGTCGCAGTATCTGGTGGATTCGATAGAAAAGGTGGAACGCTTAGGAATGTGGCTTCGGCTTGACGATCAAGTTCGCCGGTATCGGGAGATAAAGACATAAAAGACAGAGAGGAAACCGGGGCTAATGTCCAAGGGATAATAGGTAGCCGGTCGTGTGATCTTCGCATCTCGGTAGTTTTAAACTGTGTGGTAACCGAGTGTTTGGGCCTGGGAAGACACAGGGAAATGTCGGTTTGGATGGGAACCACTGCAGATGCCTCGACTAGCTAGAGCCGTCTACAGGGCACAGGTAGGACACTCGGACTTTAGTTAAGATCGATCGTATGGACTGGCGACAAGGTAACCCAGGGTTGGAAGGGTTCTGAGTTGTCGAGGTGGCCTCAAGCACTTGGTCTTACCTTAGTCGGAAGGCATGTAAAGCAAAAGCCAAAGTACGAGATAACGTGTATTTAGTATCCTCTACTCGATAACGTTACGTGTTTCCTCGAGAACTTATATACGACGACAGAATACCGATCGATCAATAGTATTTGTAAGTTTTCACAATTTTTTGCAACGTTATTACCTGCACATGCAACCGCAAATCACAGTAGGAGTTGCAATATTTAGAATTAGTATTTAAAAAAGAAAATACAGTTAGCTCCCGTGGTCTATTTCGCGTGAAGTTTTATAATAATGTCTGGTGTGGTTTTTTAGTTGCCTTTCCTCAAACTTGACCTTTCTGGAGATTGCTTAGAATAAGCTCTGTACGGGTTGCATCAATAATTGAGACAACACATATACTGTAAAATAGAATAAGATAATAACGTATACCTTCTAGGCCCCGATCAGACAACACAAGATTGAAAGTTCCTCGTACAGCCGCTATCAGCCACTCGTTTTTTCATAGAATTGGTGTTGAATTTGCCGAGTCAATCTGACGGCTACTGTCGGCCTGTATAAAATCCGTCGCGAGAAGTAAACTATTCTCTGATTGGTTAATACTATCGTATGCGGCTCGGCTCCCCTCGAGGAGATAACGGCGCCGGAGCCGCTTCGTTAACAGTAGCCAGTTTAGTTAGTTTATCGGCGAGCAACGAAGAGCGAAGTGCGCATGGCAGATTACGTTCTAACGGTTTTATGTTTTACAATTACATTTATTGTCCATTAATTGTTCGCGTATAATAATTTTCATGTTTAATTCTGCGGCTAAAATTGCTTGGTAAGTTGAGTATTGTATTTGTGTTAAATAATTACGTGTCGTGTATTACGAATGCGAGAAACCGGTGAATCTGTTGGAAATTAACCAAGATGGCAGTGTAAGTATACGCAGCTGTATTTGTACAAGATGTGCTTAGTTCTGCTGATCATGTCGAGATATTTCTTTGTAATGTTCGATGACGACTTATATGAGCTGTGTAACATTTGTTCGCAGTTACGAAGACAGTAAGGGACCCTGTCAGTCTTGTTGATGGCGTTTTTGAACAAAAGCAAGAGGTGTTGATTTGCCGATTCACATTCAAGCTGGTATCGCCAACGAATGACCTACAGTTTTATGGTGTTGGAAACGAAGTAATTTTACATTAGCAAGGGACCCTTTCAGTAAAGTGATTTGATCTTCACACCATTATTAGCAGTTGAACGCTCATCAGTTGTGGATCCGTATATGTATACGTGAATGCCGGTTTCATCTGAATAATTATCTGGTGAGTATGTTTGTAAGTGGATATGTTGTGATATTTGTTTGTTGCATGGTGTAACAAAAGTTGTGTAATTCTAGTCAGAAATCATGTCATTTCGACAAAATGGTAGCATAGCATTCGCAGTAGAAATATGGTAGACCTACCACTTATGAGACTGTGCGCTATCCACGTTCCTACCACTTCGCTGCCGCAGCACTACCACGGACGCTACCATTATGCTACCAACGTTACTACCATATGGAATAATCGCTACCATTTTGCTGCTACATTTGCTATCAGTAGTAAAACTACCACTTTTGTACTATTTTGATACTAGCAGCACTACTACTGCTTTTTACATTACGCTGCCAATGTTACTACTGTATGGAGTAATCACTACCATCTTGCTTCTACATTTGCTACTGGTAGTTTCTACTACTATAATAGAAGAAGGGCTACCATTTTATGTAGGTATGCATTTGTACCCCTTTCACTACAAGACTCATAATGTACATATAATTATGTACATTTAATGAAAAATTAATACTTTATGGAAATAGAATTTATTCAGGAAATATAACAAAAGTTATGACGAAGCTTTTTACGAATTTCAAAAACTGCGGAGTGCGGAAGGTAAGACGTGATGGTGTTTGACATTACCCATCTTTCTAATGAGTCAGTTGTCCACAGCGGTGCATCATGGTTAAGATACGCTACCCGGTTGTCAGTGAACTCTCCTGATGAATAGAGAAAAAAATCAAGTACATGCATGATCAAAGTTCTGATCAAAGCTAATCACAATCATTCAGAATAACATGTTTGATAAACCTTTCAATGCTAATATTAATAACGATTGCAACGGGTCTAGGACTGGAAGATGAATTTGACTCAAAACACACCAACTACATAGGGGGGTAGGTAAACTGGAAATTCTCCGATTATCTCGAAAATAGTGAGGGAAACTAGGGAAGCGTGTTGGCTATGGTGGTGACTGTTGATCAAATAGTATGCTTTGGTACGAATTCGTACTCCGAATCATCAACCAGGCCCGTAGCTGGCGACAAGGCAGACAAGTGCGCTTTGTCTAGCAAAAAAATGAAAAATTAGAATTTAAGTATTTTTTGGTCTGATAAACAATCAGTTTTGACCGGAATCTTCATCCAACATTATTTTTCCATACCGCCATAGAAAATGTAAATTTGTTATCTGGTATTTTCAAGAAAAAATTTTGGATGGGGCGGGGGGGGGGGGGAAAAGTTGCCTTGTCTGAAATTTAACTTGCCTTGTCACAAATGATGGGCTGGCTACGGGCCTGTTATAGGCCCCGACTTGGGAGGGCAAGACTTCCTAGCAAATTTTTTTGGAGGGGAACTACTACCCAAGGGGGATGAAGTGACCATTTGTCGCCCAGTGTGTAGCGTTGCTACACACGCCAAAAATTGATGGTTTTTCTCCTGCTACTCATGGGATTATGAAAAGTTGCCGACCCTGTAGTTGTATTAGCTTAATCGACGCCAGACGCCATTATAGTTCAAAGTAAATGCATTCAAATTCATTGCAGTTGAATTATGATACATAGGTTCTCTTACCCGATGGTTACATTGATGAAACGATGAAGACGCATCGCTAATCTGTATGTCCCTTGCGCTACAGTTGATATTTTTGATCCCTGTTCATTTGATAAAATGAAAAACGTATTCAACATCGTTGATATACCGAGGTAATAATCTGACATATTGTAAAAAAGAAAAAAAAATTTGTTTTACCTGATCTTCTGTCCCGATAGAACGAAAATACGTCGCTCTGGAGACTGATGAAATCCATCATTCTCGAAGAGTAGCATTTTTGCTTATTACGGCCATCACTTATTTTTCTGACTTACAAAACCCAAATAACGGCGAAACTTACACGAAAACTGAATAAAGCACTTCACACTTTACAAAAACTATAGAAAATACCGATCTTAAATCGGTCACAATTCACAGTTTATTCCTTTTAAATTTTGATATTGTCGCGAGGTCGCAGTATAGCCTTCCGGGCTATTGAGAGCCAAGTTGGTCGACGATGAACAAGGGGGCGTGGACCCAGGAGCTGATCGACAGCGAGCTCCTGATCAGAGACTCAAGGCTCTGACGAGTGATTTAGCCGAGTCCGATTACCTTGTGGATAGATCTTTATGAACGTCTTTCTACAATACTTTGATTATTCCGTTATTGAAAGATTACAAAGGTTAGCCACTAGTCTTCGAGAGCATACGACACGACATAAAGTGGATAAGTCAGTTGTACGTTAACTTTCTAAGTTCCAGATCTGAGAGTACCGGAGATGTTCGACGAGAGTCTCCGTCTAACTTTTGATGAGAGCAAGACCAGAATCGAAGACCGAGATTTCGGCCCGTGGAAAGAGTTTCTAAAACCCGAGTTTTGTAGGTTTCTGGTTCAGCCCATTTTCGGTAGGATTGGAGATCCCGGTGAGGGATCGTGCCTGGGGGAAACCTAAGCGCAAGAGGAACTATTTGGTGATTGGTTGTCGTTTAAAACGTAATATATTGTCTTAGGGTAGGTCTTTTTCGATTGTCTTAAGGTAGGTCATTTTTGATTGTCATTGGGTATGTATTTTTCGGTTGTCTTGGGGTAGGTCTTTTTCAGTTGTCTTGGGGTAGGTCTTTTTCAGTTGTCTTAGGGTAGGTTTTTTTTTGGTTGTCTTGGGGTCGGTCTGTTTCGGTTGTCTTGGGGTAGGTCGTTTTCTACAATGCTTTACATGTAATATATTCTATGCCTATCGTTTGGCATCGATTCAGAGCTGAGTATTTCTGCTTTGTAAGCTGGTGACGTTTGAAAGAGAGAATATAATTTTTGGGAAATTGAAAGTGTGTACGTAAAATTAACGAAAATTTTGTGTACTGGTGTGTGTACGTTGGTGCTTACACAAGGGAGTAATGAAAACAAATTTTGAAAATCAATCAGTCCCTATCAAAATGTTTATTTTGTGTTGGGAGAGGATTGCGGAATGGGTCGACAAAATTTAGAATAGGTTGGTCAAGAATTCTATTTTCTAGCAGCGTGGGGTTCTGTGGTGATGCATCCTCAGGGTGTCCTAACAGGTCAAGTAAGTCAAATAAAGTCAAGTATTTGGGAAAAGGTCAATTAAGTCAAATAAAGTCAACTTTTTTTGTCCTGGTCAAGTAAAAAGAGAAAAATCAAAAATTGCTGCAGGAACTTTAAAAATAAAGAAAAAAATCCATCCGTAGTATAATCAGCTAATAATCAGCCAGAAGTCTGGTAGGAAGGATGTACCTCTTATATGTATATAATGTCGATGCCTTAGTGCGAAATAGCCGTATCTGCAATGTTGGTCGATTTTTAGTGTGTGTCGTATTTTCATTACCGACACATGATAACTGGTACTGAAGAAGGCGTTACCGTCTGTGTTTTTGGGCCCTAAGTCAATAATCGCACTAGGGGAAAAGAGGTCAAGTAAAGTCAAGTATTTTCAAATTTCAGATTTGTTAGACACCTAATCCTATCTTTCAAAAGTTAGTAAAAAGGGGCAGCTGCGCATGTTTTCTTTTATAGTATGTAGGTTCGGCCTTTTAAATTTTGAATCGGATTTTTAGAATAGTTCAGGTCATGCCTGATGGGTGTCAGAGGAGTTGTTTGCGGGGCTCTTATTAGAGAAAGCGAGTGATTTCAGTCGTTCGGGTAAGTCTAGTCATTCCTTGTGATGTACTGTGAGCATAATTTTACCGTATGAGCCCTATCTAAAATTAATTTTACCACTTGAAAGTCCTGTTTAAAATTTAAGTATTTAAATAAAAAATTGCGGTTTAACTTTCCAAGTGCCATATTTTCATATTTTAAGTAATTATCAATATCTGGAGCTTTTTCTTCCCGAACGCTTTTATTTCTTCTAATTAAATGATAACTCTGTCGGTTTGCGACCATGTTAAAGGATCCCTATTCAATAACATAATTTTTACAAAATAATTAAGTAATTTTCCCACTAAACAGGTGATATGCGCCTTTGATTTCTTTGATTATATAATTTGCGTACGCTATTATTTTTCTTCCCATAAGTATAGGGGTAAAGGAGTGCGATATTTTCGCATAGTAAGTTCAATTCTCGTTCATGATTTTCTTAGGGGGGAAAAAATTCTATTGGCATTTTTTGCCTAAAGTGTTCGGTGCACCGAGTTAGCAGCCTCTGAGGCTTTTTTGCTTACATTGATGCACAAGAATCTTTCGCGCGATTCGTCGTATTTTACAAGGCGGAAGGTTGAATCTTGAATTGAATTTTCTTTCTATTTCTGGGTGGTACGGGAATGTGTTTATTATAATTTTGATTTTTCCTAAAGAGTTCGAATGTCGTTTTTTCATAAGTCGAGAAAGGGTCGAATTTGGTTTTAATAGATCGTGAGAGAAAAGGGCTGTTTCTTCATGACATTTCTAATATGATTTCTGTTGAATTAGATTTAACAAAAAAAACAATACCAAGACAGTATTTCAAGTTACGAGTGTTTTTTTGGCTCGGATATAGTCTTCATTACATTCAAATTAATTATCTGAAAAGCTCCAGTCCTGGGGATAGATAAGTTTTGTTTTTGGGAAATTATATTCCGACTCGTGGGGATGCGCTCCGTGATTTGATTTTTTTTAAGTGGACGGAGCGAGTGCGGGAGACCCGATGTGCAAAATTTTTATGAAAAATGACACAAAATGGCAATGGGGAAAATGGCAAAAAATTTGCCACTTCCTGTCATTATTCTGACCAATCAGCGACGACCTATGAAATGCCACGCGTGTCACTTAGTGGCATTTTAATGCCATTATGTGGCAGATTTTTGCCTCAGTTTGTGATAGATTTGAATGCCACTTTGTGGCGTTTTTTTGCCGTATTATAGCAAAGTATCCGAACGCCACTTTGTGACAAATAACTATCACAAAGTGGCAATAATTAAAAATATCCGATTTTATACAAAAAATTATATTTCAAAAGACAAATTAAGGTACAGGTTTTTTAAACTACTTAAGCGATACGTTTGTGCGCTTACCAGTACTTTCTGGTGCTCGCTGATACTCATGCTAACATTGTAGAGTCACCTGGCGCTGATTGTTCGAAACGATGATCTAGGGTTGATAAGAAGTCCTACAGAAATCATGAAATTCTTCATCAAGTACATAGAAACGAGGTATTTTCCACACGCTTCTCCGCCATAAAGTCAAATAACACGAAATAACTCCGGTTAAGCTGAAATGTAACGAACACACATATCAAGATACCACTGAAATTGAAAATAATAAAAAAGGACCAACTGAATGTAATGATTAGAATATACCCGAAAGAAACGCTTACCTTACACGGGTACACGTACGTGCAAATTATTTGAAATTGACGACAATACCAGCCAAATCGTAATGAACTTCGAACTACATAGATGTAGGTGCACTGACTGGTAATCGAGAACGGTATTTACGTCTGTAGTAGGTATGATTAAATCTACGATAAATTCAGTTTTGTTAGAGAATATAACTTAGTCAGCGAACTTACCAAAAAGAGTGCAATCTTTGCAGTCTTCGAATAAAAAATACTGATGATTTTGGTATCTAAACGTGGTCCTACGATTACAATATAGCGGCTCACTTTGCGATAGGTTCAAAACACAGTCGCGATACGGAATATTTGAATCATTATTCAGTTATTACAGAGATAAAATTAGCCCGATACTTCCGAGAAAATTTTGAACATGAGAAATAACAACGCTCGATATTCAACTGGCAACAATTATTGATGAATAGGTACTTACCCACGATGGCGATGTCGATTCCATGATTTTTGTTCCATGGATTCCAAATCTGAACGAAAACTGAATCACGTAGGTATTCACTGCGGTTATAAGCTCTTTCAAAACCCAAATTCATTCGTCAGTATTTTCAAATCGCACGACGCACGTTATCACATTCTTGTAACGAACTTTCTTCTTTCTTGGCTTTCATATTAAATAGTAGTGGGAGAAAAAATTTGTCACATAGTGGCCAAAAAATGCCACTCTTCTGACACTTGTGCAACGAGCCACTTTGTGGCAAAATATTGTCATAATATGGCAGAAAATTGCGCCAATTAGTGGCATAAAATTGACACGCTCATCGAGTGACAATTGATGTAAGCCACCTCTGTATATTTCTATGCGGCTAACTTCAGAACTACTCATTTTGCCACTTTATGGCACTTGTGGCAGTTTTGTGGCTGCCACTGATCTGCCTCTTGCACATCGGGGAGTTTTCCCCGAGTTGACTAATTGTAATACGAATTTTGGACTAGAAAAGAAATTATCCATATAAGATGGGAGAGTTTTAGAAATCTTATTTTTTCCTAAAATATTTACTAAGGAGGTGGCTTATAGGGCTTGTGGGGATATGCGTGGGCCCTGGAATACTTCAATTATTGCAATTAATTGGTCTTGAATGAGGAACGCCGTGTATTTATGTATGAAACTTGATTTGAGTCCTATGTGGTCGAAGTCTGAGCTGAGAGGAATGTCTGTTACATTATAATGTAGTCGATTAATGATTCAGAGTCTGAAGAAAAGTCGATTAATGGTTCGGAGTTGAGGAAAAGAATGTCTGGAGTCTTGTTATTTCCTCGTGTACAATTTTTGATTCCTAGCGTCAGTTTGTTAAGTCGTTGGTAAATTTATTAGAAGGTGGTATTGTCGAAGGGGGGGGATGGCTATGTCCTCTTGGCCTTATGTATATTAGATTTTGACTTTCTGGAAGTTGGGGCTTACGTATTGTAAGTTACTTCTTTATACAATTTTTGCTCTTATTTTTATATTTATCATTTTATGACCTTTTTGGAGTTCTGGGAGAAGTAGCAGGCATTAGGGGGCTTGTCTATAAGGCTACTTCGGCCGTGGCCTTGAACGGCAGATTTTTCAGGACGTAAAAAAAATCTTTTTAGAAGGTGTTGTTAATAACGGGGGTTAGGACCAAAATGTTAAGCCATGGTTCGAGGCGAAAGTTCCCATTGGAAATTTTTAGACCGGAACAATGTCGTCTTTACAATAGTTTTTATATCATAGTAACTAGGTAGGCAATAAATGCAATGTTTCTTGGAGCGAGTTATTTTACTGAAGAAAAGTGTGAGGGGGCGAGTTATTGTGAATTTTGAGGGCTTTTATTTGTTTTTTCAAAATTTTCAGTCTTAGCCTGAGTGCTGAACGACTTATTTATTGCGTCCAATTTATTGGAAAATTACAAATTCGCATAGTTTCTTCATTATTTTTTGAGAGTTGAGTTGTCGATGAAGACTAGGATTTGATGAATAGCTTGGAAGAGGCCGGTGAGCACATTGTTTTCGTATTTTGACTTTGTATACTTTTAATTTTACCTTTCAGTAGGATGAGATGACTTTGGAAAAGTATGTGGGAGTGTCTTCCCCTTCGTTTTGGGACGAGTACATAACTGAAAAAGAGATCATGTTCGATCCTGAGTTTATCGTTATAATTTTTGAGGCCAGGTTAGGCAAATTCTTGATGTTGGTTTTGTGACTGTAATATAAATGCTGGGGGCGGATTGGGATAAGTGTACTAATAGCATCTTAATTTATTAAATAGTCTATTTATTTTTTTCAGGTGATATAATTGCAATCCAGCCTTCTGAAATTGTCTTCGAAGCTGACACCTTATCTACACCAGATTACAAAGATTCTGATGAAGCATTACTGCTGGACGTAGATGTGATGATAGATGAAATAACAAACACCTGATACATTTGTCGTCTTGTCATTAAAGTGATTTTATATAGTTTTAAGAAACGTTACCCGATACTTGTTAGGATGTTTCATGGTTGTTATAAGGTTATACGCGCTATACATATGGTATTTATGTTACAAATGGTTAGTTAGTTCCTGTACTTTTAATTGTGAATTTTTTAATACACTATTTTGCCATTTTTCTAAACGCATTCGTTTACATTTCAGCGGCAAAATTCGATAACCATGTATGAGCCTTGGGTCGATTGGGTCGCATATTACACGCGGGGGGTATAGCTATCATAGTGTGCAGTACAGTGATTTCAAGGGGGACCTTCAAGGCGCCTCGACGGTGATTGAGTGCTACAAGGGGGAGGGAGGTCACACCTGGGAACCAGATCAAGACAGGGTGGTACAAGGGGGTTTCCACTTCTGGGAACTCGACCAGGGGAGGAAGCTACAAGGGACCCTATGAGGGGACGTGCTCACAGGGGAGGGCTACCAGAGGATCCTATAGCGGGGAGTGCGTCCATGTGATCGCCTGTCCCATCAAAAATCGCAGTACAGGCGTCTGCACTGACGCGTCGCGTCACTACGAACGCCTGTACCGCAGAAATCACGTGACAGGCGTCTGCACTGACGCGGGCGTCAGTGCCCCTCATAAGGCCTGTATAATTCAACTGACGCATGTTCTGATTGGTTCTGTCGAAGGCGGAATCCGGCATTCTCATTGGTCCAGTCTCAAAAAATCGCCGATTTTCGCTACGTTTTTGACTGGCTGGCACTGTTGTCTCCGGAAACTAGAGTCAGTCGCTGTTTTAGTGACTCTGCTTTGTACGATCGGGGCACCATTAATGTAAGGAAAACTCGATTTGTAAGATAGTAATTACTATGACTATAACCGCTTTTCAAGCTAAACTTAAATTTTTATTTTTATTTCTCAATTTGCAGCGCCAGCTTCGTATTATCGTTCAACTACAACTTGAAGAAACGCCAAACATCGATTAATTGCGGATTATGGTTGTGCGAAAACGCCATTGACCCAGAAGCATGGATTCCATTTTACATTTGTTCTTCCAGATTAAGTATGAGAATCGATGGTCTGCAGGTATTTTCAATGTGTTATCTCCAGGAGTGAAGTTGTTTTTTTTATTGATAACTTTTTACACATACTGTAAAGATTTCGTACCTAAATTCCAAAACCTAGATAGCTAGAAGTTATTCCTTTTGTAGGGTGTGCCAATTCACTTTTCCTTCTTCTGTATTCCAGAGCGCTTTCGGCTGTTATGCCATCATCAGTGGAGTACCCTAAATGAGACTTACAGGACCACAAGAGACAAGTCTTATTTAGGGTACTCCACTGATGATGGCATAACAGCCGAAAGCGCTCTGGAATACAGAAGAAGGAAAAGTGAATTGGAACACCCTACAAAAGGAATATTACCAAGTTCACTCACACTCCAAAATGGACACTAAGCTAGAAGTTAAAATTGAATCTGTGAAAAATTGGTTGCATGATCTATGCAGATCGAGAGTGATCTCCTTGACTGGTGTTTCGTTTTAGGCTATGAACTTGATCCATGCAATTATCTTTCGTTTTCATTTTCAATAATGTTTCAAGATATTACAGTAGTAGGTCTAAGGGAAGATCAACAAAGATACCTTTCGAGTTCAAGTTTACGCTTGATGAGATTAAGAGTGCTTCAGATTTTAAATTGATGAGATTTTTCTAATTATGGCCAATGTGCAAAAGAATCAGAGGCATGGTCAAGTTTGCTCGACTCTCTATTTTTGTCTGTCAAGAAACCTGACACATTCTCAAGAAAAATTAATTATAAAATAGTCTCCCGAAGGACATGCACTTTGAATACAGGTCCTAAGTGTATAGGTGTGGCAGAATCAGAGGGGGAGGAAATAATTGCCACCATTGTGAAAATCGCTCCTACTCATCAGAAAGGATATAATGTCTCCCGTTCGATCAGATCTTGAATTCTTTGGCTGGTCCATTTCAATCATGTTCATTGTTGGCAAACTCAGTTTATCGAATACAGAAATTAAAAAGTTGAAGCTTTTTGTCCCGCCTTCTTTCTGTTTTTATTTCTTTTTTTCTTTGTACTTATATTAATTGCAACATTATTCTACCCTTGCCTTTCTAAAATGGAAACATTCCTCCATGTCTTAAGTACCATTTTGGTTTGTAATTAGTCAGGTTGTCTCAAATTTAGTGATCTTTATTCCACTGAGAACGTTGACGACTTACTACGACAAGGTGTGAATATGGTCATCTACTCTTACTTTTGATGACACTGAAATATGGTCAACATTGTTTGATAATTTATTTTTCTATATTTTTAATCAATTTTATTGGAAATATTTAGTGGTTTGTAAAAAGGGCTGTTGGGGAATTATAATAATATTCACAGGAATCGAGTTGGCAGGTTGGTCGCTGGTAAATTATTTTCCAGGAAACAAAAAATTTCCTGAGGAGTTGAAATCTTTTTCAGAAGGTATGATTGCGCTTTTGGTAAAATTATGCACTTTCGAGAAATTTAGGAAGCCATTATTCGATTTTTGCCATCAGTATTGCTTTTGTGACAACATTCGTCATTAATAATGTTTTGTGTATCGGAACTAAGACTAGAATTTAATTAGGTTCCAGGACATGAAAATAAATTTTTATGCAGTCACAAAATCAGTTTGAATGCCCATAAAACTGAGTAATAAAAACTCGATTTTAGCATTAATTACCAGATAGGTATATGAAAAATAATTTGATTGAATCTGTTATTGTTCGCGATTAGGAAAGCCACTGGATTCATGATCTTAGCTTCATTTTCATACAGTCTGAAGATTGGGATCTAAGATCAAAAAATTAGTAAAATCAAACAAATTATGAACTAAAGATAAAACGAACACATGATCGCATGATCATGATTTGAGATCTGTTATCGTCTTTCAAAATAAAATGATGACTAAATCCGTGTTTCAGGCCCGCTACATGACTACTTTTTCAAGGTAGGCTACCTTTTTCTCGGGCGGGGTTGGAAGAGCAAAATGTTTCAAATAAGTGTAAATAAAAAAACAAGACAAACAAAAACTTGGAGACTTTCTTTTTAAACGGAACAATATGTTTACAAACATGAATCTTCACTAATAAGATTTCTCTTCATGGTTTCTTATCAAAAAAGCTTACAATTAGAAAGAAACAAGGATTCAAAAAATGCTAGGGTGAGTAACCAGTTGTCTTGGACTCGGCTGAGCTCACTTCATTCTCACTCCCTTGGTATCCATGCATGCTTCCATGATCTTTCCATCGCCTATTCTTAATAACTACCCAAAAGATTTCGTATATTTTTAATGTTCCACGAAAATTGCCTTTTAAACTCCTAAACTTTGTCCACGGAAAACTATTCCTTCCTCGATATATATCAAAGATAAGCTACCTTTCGGCCTTATGGTTTTATATATGTACTTTAGAAGAGAAAGCAGTCTTCTTCAAAATTATTTCTTTTTTCATCGTCGTTGTACGGTCGCAATACATTTTTCTTACGCTTTGAAAACAAATGTCCAAAATCCTCGGCCATATATCAGTATTTTCCTATTTATTCCTTTGGCATATCAGTGACTCCTTGAGAAAGTTCCATCTATTATGAACCACATTTTTCAATAATAACGATAATACTTCTATTTTAACAGCGATTCGTGTTTGTGATCACGACATTTCACCATAAGTTTGATAAGAATACGTATGTAAACAAACCAAAAGTGTGAAAGCCTTATGTGAGAGCACGTGAGCACCTGACAGCATAGTTTGTTTACACTGTGAGAGTTACTGTCGCGAGAGCGACTATCACGATAGAACTATCATAATGTAAACGAGCTTTAAACTATCACTAAGTGCGAGAGGAATGCTGTCAGGTGCTCTCACATAGGTACGATCACGCGTGCGTGATCGTTCCACTATCATGACAGGACTATCATAATGTAAATGAGGCTTTAAATTATATCCCAATTATTTCTCTGAAGGACCTGAATCAGTGTTGTTCTTTCACGTTTATTACAATTGATTTTTTTTTAAAAATATGGGCAAAAAATGATAATCGTAATAATTTTTTAGCTTAAAAAAAGGGCGCATTTCAGAAAAAAGGGTGCAACATGAGTATGAAAAGAGCGCTAAAAGAGGCGTGGGGCGCACAGCAAATTCTATGGGGCATGCGAAGGCGAGAAAGGGCGCATATGGCTACGCTGTCCAGAAGGGATTCTTTTTATTTTGGAAATTAGCTTTCAAATTATTTTCTGATTTTTTAATTAGTATGAATCCGTACCTGTTCATGGCATCGGAAGAATTGTTAAGTGAATTAACTGAAAAAAATAATCGTTTAATAATTCTCATAATTAAAATTAGGTTTTCCAAAGATTTTGAAAATTAGTAAAAAAAAACAAAAAAAACACTAGATGACTTTAAAAAGGTTACCTACCTATATTTTTTCGGCGAATATTCACTTACCTTCGGATTATTCAGTGGTGGGAAGGTGTCGTTGTACAAGTTATACAAATATGATCTCCTGAGCACAGGGGGCAAGAAGACGGTTGTCCCTCGATAATACAACTTTTCCCCAACAAATGAATGACGCTTGCCTGCGTTGTCTCCAGACCAAGTCTTCAACCAGTGGGATTCCTTTGTTACTTTTCTTTACTTGAAAAAGAATGAGGGCGAAGTCCGGGATTTTGCTAATTGTTGAAGGCGTCCTATGTGTAGTCTTATTTATATCAAAATCACGCTTACAGATTTCGGAAGGGACACGGAAACTTTTCTTTCATGACCAAAAAATTTATTTTCATGTTAGTTCTCTTGGGAACTTTTTTTTTTTATTTTCATTTTTAATTATGATGTTTTGAAACAAAAAATGTACCTGCCATCTTTACTGAAATTGATTCATTCTTTTCTTTATAGTTTTCTAAATAAGCATAATTATATAGGATACTTGAGTCTAAATCATTATATGAAGCTGTTTCCTCCTTATTTACGAGTCTGCTCACATTCACAGAAACCTAATACGGCCACCTGCATTTTAAAGTAGGCCTCTAATTTAATATTTCAAACTGGCAGATAACTGAAATATCTTGAGGCAGGGACGTAACTGGCTAGTCTTGTTTTTATGTATGTGTATGGTGTGTTGGGGGTTGACAGTGAAAATTCCGATTGAAATACAGAAAAATTTTGTTGAGTCCTAAAAAATCTTTCTTTTCTAATTGTGCCGACTGACTTCTAAAATTGGCCAAGTTCCGCCTTTTAAACAGGGTGTGGTAACTGCCTTCCTCTCGTCTCTATGTCTTTGTATTAGGGTTGAGGTTTCATAGGCTGGTGTTGTTGCCCCTGTATTTAAATTTTTACTTTCGAATCGCATAAACCTTCACCATTAATCTGAAATCGCTCTCCTTTGAGGATCGAATGCATCTGATGCGGAAGATTATGCAGGTTACGAAATCTTTCCTAATAATTGTTTTGATGTACCTAAAAGTAACTACTGCCGGAATGTGTAGCATTTAGTGATCATAACTTCGCAATAACGTTCTCGTTAGCGCATTTTTGGCGAGAAATAGAGTTATTGAGTATATGCATGATAGTTTCGAGAACCTAACGTCAAACCAATATAATGCCGCGCATCGAATTGGTAATTTTACTTATTCGTAATCGAGTAGTATACACTAACTACGAAATGATTACTGGAACCCAAAATATCGTTGCCGATAACGTAGAGCTTTTTAATGCAGATACCAGTGCTGCTGAAATCAATGAACAAAATGCTATTGTCGGCAAAATAACGTTTGACACAGATAATCTCCTCTTGAGAAGGTTTTTGAGTATTACTGTTCAATTTAAAAAGTTCTTCCAACTGTTGAACATTTTGAAAAGAAAAGTTATAAACTTCATCAATTGTGTTAAATAGTGATTTATCCTTTACAAAACGGTCATTCATTTGGCGGTATGGAAAAATAATGTTGGATGAAGATTCCGGTCAAACATTATTGTTTATTAGACCAAAAAAGACTTAAATTCTAATTTTTCATTGTTTTGCTAGACAAGGCAAGCGCACTCTTGTCTGCCTTGTCGCTGGCTACGGACCTGCTGCAGAAATTGACTATCACTAAAACAAAAACCATTCCAGCTGATTGGAAACTATCAAATATCATTTTATTATTTAAAAAGGGATCAAAAGACGACATCAAAAACTTCCGACCGATAAGCCTAATCCCAATCTTGACCAAAATCTTCTCCTCCATGCTAGACTATCGTTTGAGAGCGAAGCTTGACCTGATACAATCGCCTTGCCAGGCGGGACTTCAGAAAGGGGTACTCCACGACTGAGCACCTCCATACGGTAAATACACTCATTCAAAAATCATCCGAATATCAGATCCCCGTTCACCTAGCCTTCATCGACTTCACCAAGGCTTTCGATCTTATCAATCACAACTACATGATTCAAGCTCTTCAAAATCAAGGGATTAACAGGGACTTCATTCAATTAATTCGGGAAATATACAAGGGGCTAAAAGCAAGAATAGTCACTGACATAGAGGGAAATATTTTTGAAATTAAAAGGGGAGTAAGGCAAGGAGATCCGATTTCACCGCTACTCTTCAACTGCGCCTTAGAAGAAATTTTCAGAAACCTGGATTGGGATAAAAAAGGGCTAAAAATTAACGGGGTATTTCTGAACAATTTAAGGTTTGCAGATGACGTGGTGGTAGTAGCCGGGAGTGCATCCGAGCTCCAGGAAATGCTGGAAGAACTCAACAGAGAAAGTGTAAAAGCAGGGATGGAAATAAATTTGGCAAAAACAAAAATTCTAAACAACTCAGGGCAAACAAATATAATAAAAATTGGTACAAAAACAATTGATACAGTTGAAGATATAATATATCTTGGACAATTAATTTCATTCAAAAATCAAACAGAAAAAGAAATTGACAGAAGAATTACATTAGCATGGAGAAAATTTTGGTCTTTAAAATTTATATTCAAAAACAAATATCCTATTTCTTTCAAAAGTCAATTATTTAATAGTTGTGTCCTCCCGGCATTATCGGGTACGTTTCCCCAGCCCCCCCCCCTTTTTCGCCGAAACTGTCAAATATGACCTTAATGAATTGTACTCGAATTGTACCGAAATGTACCAACCATTAAATGAATTTTACCTCGCTCCTTTGAGAGATATTAGCGGGGTACGCTCAGGGGGGCTGGGGAAACGGTAGCCACCCTTGGTGGAAAAATTGGGCAAATCCAGGCTAAATAAATTGTACTCGAATTGTACCGAAATGTACCACACATAAAATGATTTGTACCCACCCCCTTCTCGAGATATAAGGGCGAACTTTCCGGGGGGCTGGGGAAACGGTAGGGTTGTCATTATGACCCCTATCGAAAATGGTTGTTTCTCATCCAAAATGAATTGTACCGAAATGTACCAACGATATTTTTCCATTTCCCGCATTTCTGCCTCCTCCCCTGACTACCACTTCATACACCCTTCTACTCGTACTATCAGAAATGAAGATGGATGATTGGGAACTCTCTTATCGGAAATGAACTGTACTCGAATTGTATCGAAACGTACCAGCCATAAAATGATTTGTACCAACCCACTCCTCGAGATATAAGAGGGTTCATTCCGGTGAGGGGGGGGGGCGCTGGGGAAACAGTAGGGTTGTCATTATGACCCCTATTGAAAGTGGTTGTTTCTCATCCAACATGAATTGTACCGAAATGTACCGACGATATTTTTCCATTTCCCGCATTTCTGCCCCCTCCCCTGACTACCACTATACTATCAGAAATGAAGATTGATGATTGAAAACTCTCTTATCGGAAATGAATTGTACTCGAATTGTACCGAAATGTACCAGCCATAAAATGATTTGTACCAACCTGCTCCTCGAGATATAAGGGGGTACTTTCCGGGGGGGCTGGGGAAATGGTAGGGTTGTCATTATGACCCCTATCGAAAATTGTTGTTTCTCATCCAAAATGAATTGTACCGAAATGTACCAACGATATTTTTCCATTTCCCGCATTTCTGCACCCTCACCTGACTACCACTTCATACACCCTTCTACTCGTACTATCAGAAATGAAGATTGATGATTGGGAACTCTCTTATCGGAAATGAACTGTACTCGAATTGTATCGAAATGTACCAGCCATAAAATGATTTGTACCAACCCCCTCTTCGAGATATAAGAGGGTTCATTCCGGGGGGGGGTTGGGGAAACAGTAGGGTTGTCATTATGACCCCTATCGAAAATGGTTTTTTCTCATCCAACATGAATTGTACCGAAATGTACCGACGATATTTTTCTATTTCCCGCATTTCTGCCCCCTTCCCTGACTACCACTATACTATCAGAAATGAAGATTGATGATTGAAAACTCTCTTATCGGAAATGAACTGTACTAGAATTCTACCGAAATGTACCAGCCATAAAATGATTTGTACCAACCCGCTCCTCGAGATATAAGGGGGTACTTTCCGGGGGGGCTGGGGAAACGGTAGGGTTGTCATTATGACCCCTATCGAAAATGGTTGTTTCTCATCCAAAATGGATTGTACCGAAATGTACCAACGATATTTTTCCATTTCCCGCATTTCTGCCCCCTCCCCTGACTACCACTTCATACACCCTTCTACTCGTACTATCAGAAATGAAGATTGATGATTGGGAACTCTCTTATCGGAAATGAACTGTACTCGAATTGTATCGAAACGTACCAGCCATAAAATGATTTGTACCAACCCACTCCTCGAGATATAAGAGGGTTCATTCCGGGGAGGGGGGGCGCTGGGGAAACAGTAGGGTTGTCATTATGACCCCTATCGAAAATGGTTGTTTCTCATCCAACATGAATTGTACCGAAATGTACCGACGATATTTTTCCATTTCCCGCATTTCTGCCCCCTCCCCTGACTACCGCTATACTATCAGAAATGAAGATTGA
>CM063106.1:46802667-46836667 GCA_031841125.1 Acanthococcus lagerstroemiae
AATGCTCCCAATAACTCATAATTTTCTGTTATTTTTTTGGCTAGGATTTAATTGCACGTTAAAACAGATCATATTATGAACGATAACAGGAGCATAGAAAAAATCAAAATTCTGTGACAAAGTGTAATGAACGATAAAACAGAGTAATACACGATAAAAATGTATAATACCGGTATCTAAAAAATATTAGTCACGTTGAAAAGTGTTAATGGACTATTAAAAATGCACATTAGCTATAAATGGTGCACGTTAGAAAATACTGCTGTCGCATCACCCTAGGTACTACACGTTGAGTCAGAAAGAAAACTTTAGTTAAATACTGGAAAGCTATCCTTGAAAAACGGTGTCTTCATTGGAAAATTGCGCGCTTTCTTCGACTTGGCAGGCCGACCCCTCTTTCTTTCTTGACCGAGGGGACAACTTTTGCCTCCTGCAGTATATGCTTACAAGTTTCAGTCTAATTTGGAGACTGAGGCCATGCTTGCAGAGCAGGCACTTCTGGAAGTACGGAATATTATTCTGCATTGAAAAATATTTTATCAATGTGTTAGTGCAAGTCATGTCGAGAAATGTATTTTCATGAGAGTGACGCAAATTATCCTATCGTTTAAGCTGCTCGTCAATTATCGTTCGTTCGTAATTATTTTGTTGGCAACATGTAACGGGCAATAATTCATTTTACTATCTTTTGGACCACCTCTTTTAACGTTCTGTATACTATCGTTCATTCGCATTTTTTTATCGTGCAATTAAAGTTTATCCTATTTTTTCAGCAATTTCAAATTCTTTTTTTTTTAAGGAATTTTTTCCATGAAATGTATAATGTATACATATAAGTATGTGCCGTAAGGCGTGCGTGAGTTCCAACACTCTGCCCCCCCCCCAGTTTGGGCGGGGGATACGATTTGCCAACGACAAAGAAATTTCTTACGATGAAAAAGGAATTTTTATAGACAACGAAGGAATTATTTTTTATAGACAGTGAGGGAATTTTTGTGGACAACAAAGAAGAATATCTACTGATTCTGTACCATCACAACAATGGATACTGATAAAAAATGGACGCTATTCAGCGTAAGGGAACCAACCAGCAAAATCTGTTTTTGAGGACAAGCGATTCGAAGTTCAAGAGCCATGTAGAAATTATATGACATAGTGTTTACTGATAAACTTTCTTCAGTGTGAGTACACATTTTTGAATCGGGGCCCAATGTTGAAAAATTCTACTTTTTCAAGGAGTGGAAAAAATTCTGGAGTCTAAAAGATATATTCAAAGGAAACTTTAGCTATGAAAACAAAAGCGAAATTTTCAATATGTGTTTTGCCTGTCCTAATATACGGATGTCAAACATGGCCATTAAGTGCAAAAATTTTGAACAGAATTAGGGTAACTCGAAACTCAATGGAAAGATCAATGCTGGGGATAATGAGAAGGGACAGGATAAGAATCTCGGTTATCAAAAGAAAACTAAGATTTAATAATAATTTCAGTTTGGCAGATCAAAAGAATGAAATGGTGGTGGACGGGACACATCTCCCATCTCAAAAACGAACAGTGGACCTATAAGGCCACCTTTTGGCAACCGCTGGACGGCAAAAGAAGAAGAGGCAAACAAACATTAAGATGGAAAGACGATATACATAAATTTCTAATAAGTAACAATTTCAAATAATAGCCAGGAATAGGTATGAATGGAAGCGTCTACAGGATACCTTTTCCCGGCATGGGTCAGGGGCGGAACGAGCCTCACTTTGGGGCCGCTAATTCATTATAGGTATTATAACTAATATTGTTTAAATAAAGGTTTTTTGAACTTGAATTTGATGCAGAAAAGGAAGGATTAATTTTACGAGTACGTTTAGTTTACTTGTGATTTTTTATTGGAGACAGGGAAGGAATAATTTTAGGTTTCACCTGTTTCCATTCCCTCTTGTTGCTTGTTTTTCTTTTATTACAATGAATACCAAATTTTGTGACTATTGGCTAGTCTGATTGTAATACAACATTATGTGGCAGATGCCTAATAAAGCATTATTTTTATATGTTTCATAATTCCATAGAGTTTGGATAAATAAGTTGTTGGGGAGTAAACTGAGAAAACAATTTCAGATTTTGTATTCATCACTTCCATTGTGTGCGATTATTTGAATGAAATGTCCCCTTTATTGTACTGGAAAAATTATACTCAGATGCCTGAACTCAAAAAATGAACTATCCATCTTCTCAGTGTACCAGCTTTGAGCGTTGAGGACACCAATCAAAAGAACTTGCTGCCACATAATGTTGTATTACAATCAGACTAGCCAATAGTCACAAAATTTGGTATGCATTGTAATAATAGAAAAACAAACAACAAGAGGGAATGGAAACAGGTGAAACCTAAAATTATTCCTTTCCTTTCTTCAACAAAAAATCGCAGGTAAACGAAATGCAAAATGAATCCTTCTTTTTCTGCATCAAGAAATGGCGCACAAAAATCACAAGTAAACTGAAAGTACAAATTATTCCTTCCTATTCTCCATCAAAAAATAAACACAAGAAAATCACAGATGAACAAATGAAGCCTAAAATTATTCCCTCCCTTTCTCCAACTATAAATTTCAGATACATGTAAGGTAAAATTAATCCTTCCGTTTCTGCATCAAAACATGAACACAAAAAATCATAGGTAAGTAAGCAAAACTTACAAATTATTCCTTCCTTTTTGTCATCAAAAAATGAAGACAAAAAATCACAGATTAACAAATGAAACCTAAAATTATTCCTTCCTTTTCTGCATTAAATTCAAGTTCAAAAAACCTTTATTTAAGGGAATAAATAAACAATATTAGTTATAATACCTATAATGAATTAGCGGCCCCAAAGTGAGGCTCGCTCCTCCCCTGACCCATGCTGGGAAAAGGTCTCCTGTAGACGCTTCCATTCATACCTATTCCTGGCTATTATTTGAAATTGTTACTTTTTAGAAATTTATATATATCGTCTTTCCATCTTAATGTTTGTTTGCCTCTTCTGCTTTTTCCGTCTAGCGGTTGCCAAAAGGTAGCCTTATAGGTCCATTGTTCGTCTCTGAGATGGGAGATGTGTCCCGCCCACCACCATTTCATTCTTTTGATCTGCCAAACTGAAATTATTATTAAATCTTAATTTTCTTTTGATAATCGAGATTCTTATCCTGTCCCTTCTCATTATCCCCAGCATTGATCTTTCCAAGCTGCGTCTCTCGACGCTCACTTTAACCCTGAACATCTACAGGAAATGTTGTTCATTCATCGTGATCACTTTTTATAAGGCAGTAACACATGATGTCACCGGAACACTCGTTATCAATACTGGAGGAAAGAACCAAAATGAAATATATATTATAGTCTAATGGGAAGTTGACGAATTTTTCCATTTATGTAGAAATTTCTCTAAAATAAGTGAAATGTTCAAGAAAAGAAGCAGGTAAGTCACTTTTGTGGCGGAGCGAGAAAAATGAAACACAAATTTGTTTACACACGAGGTTCTTTAAAGACCTGAACGTGAATTTTGAAACCCGTTTTTCTGAACTGTAGCATCCTTTCAGGCATCCTACCATAGCTGAGCTACTTCTACTCATTGCGCCCCTTCCTACGGTATAAATAACTCAATCTCGCCAAAAAAAGTGACTTACCTGCTTCTTTCCCTGTATCCTTCAAGTGGAATTGCGAGAAAAATGGTAAGAATGAAATTTGTAGGAAACGGTATTTAACTTTTTATAAAAGAACTTATAATTTCGAACATTCCCTCGCGAAATATTAAAATCTGAAAATTGACTATACCATTAAATAGCTCAACAATTTGAATTATTATGTATTTCGGATTTACGTTATTTCTAATTAAATTTAATAATACCGTCAACTTTTTACTACTGATTACCAAAAACTTGGTTAATTTGAAAAACGCGCAAAATTATAGTAATTTTTTGTTATCAGGGTTATTAAAATTGGGGCGAAATATATAAACAAAGCCAGAGTGCCATTCCCCTACAACAATTGAACTGAGTATCTCTATTTCTTCATACAAATACAGTAATTAAAGATAATAAGTCACTTTCTGTTTAATTATATCAAATATTAGAATCGCGGCAAGTTTATGAACTGGAGACTGGAGAATTGGCAGTACTTGATGAACAAACGAATTAAATTAAACAAAACTTGGGTTCTCAAAATAATAGATTATAATAATTACGTATTTATTTCATTATAATGCATTAGCGTTATTAGTCAAGCGGTGAGCAGCATTCTCTTCCGTCAATAAATTTTCTATCATTTATTTTCTTAATAATGTCTTACCGAATTTCATCAATTTCATCCCTATACTCACCGGGTACTCGAATTATATTACCCCGTAGCCCGCGCATACTAAATTAGTTGTCTACATTACTTTGTACGCACGAACGTACACCTGTTGAAAATTGCATGTGCGAACGTACACTTTTTCAGAACTGTCCGTACGAACGTTCACAGATAAGAATGTGCACGTGTACGTTCGTCCGTACAAACACTTCACACTGAACGTCCGACTGCAGGAGGCTATATGCCAACCAGGTCGGCAAATTGCAAACCGTGGGAGGCAGTGGCGTAGCTAGGGGTTTCCCAAAGGGGGGGGGGGCACAATAAGATTTTCAAGGGAGAAAAAGTCTAAAATTGCGGTAGTTTTTAAAAATCGCCGATATTAAAGGACTATGTAAAAATATTGGGGGGGGGGGGGGGCACGTGCTCCCTGACACTACGCCCCTGGTGGGAGAAAATGCGATGTACTACGAACTGCCAACCGAACCCAGAGTGTATCGAAAATAAGATGTACGTATTGCCAACCGAAACGTACATCGCCCGCTACAGAGATGGACGAATTGCCAACTATTCTACTTGAGTTACAAAGTGGACGCTGTTAAGCAAAACGGACTTACTTAGCCACATTTGTTGACAGAATGAGTAATCAGTATCGTTGGAAAGGGCGTAAAAAGTAGAATTTTTCAAATTTGGCCCCCGATACGAAAATGGGTACCCACGTTGAAGAGAGCTTATCAGTAGACGCTATATGTCATATAGTTTCTATGATAGGTGTGTCTGCCCGAGTGTGCTTGGGCACACTCTACTTTTTCTAGAATTTTTTTCCCTCCACTAATACAGTCACAATAATATACAGTATATTACTGTACGAGCAGCGAAAGTGAGAAATATCGCAACGTGTTCGATGGATAGTACCACAAGCGAAGCGAGTGGCGCTAATCGATGTTCACGAATCGCTGCTCGTACTTGTAAGATGCTTTTTTAAACGAAGACATATTTAAGAAATTTTTTTATAATACAAATCAACGCAACAAGTTTCAACTTTCCAAATTCAAACGTTAACGAAGAGCAAAACTTTGGAGCTCTTTTATTTTTGACCAATAGAACTCGTTGAAACGTCGACCAATAAAAATCGTCAATAGTAGTGGCAAAAAGTAGAAATATGAAACGCGACCCAAGAAAAGGGGGCCTCAGTGTCCAGTTACCACACAGGCCTTTTTTCTGGACCACGTCGCAAATTCCATATCCACACTGTTTTACTTTTCGCCACTGTTTTCATCGTTATCATTGTTGCCAAATCCGGTGCGAATAAACGTAAGTTTCGCTGTCTGAAATTATCGCACTTTCGCTGCTTGAGTTTAAAAATAGTATTATTCATTATTCATTTTCATTAAAAATTAGAGCTAATCCATGATCAAATTTGGAATTTGCAAAAGTTGCAACATTGACTAGCGAAAATGTAATTTAATATTACTATCGGCTTGGAGCGTTCTCTTCCTATACGTATGAGCAGGAGTGGACAATCCTGCTTTTGGCACATCCCACTCAGCAGGTCCAGACGTGCTTACGATTTCTATACAGGTTTTATGCTTTAATTATGACCTTGGTTCTTTTGCTTTAATTGTTTTCGCACAATCATGACACGCACTTCTGCTACTAGGCGTGCTACTATGTGCGCTGTTATGTCTCACCTTATAGAAGCAATTGCTACCTGATGCGGCTATCTTTGCGACCTGGAATCAAATGCTCTATCCTGCTGCTTGTGCTACTGTGTGTGCTACTATGTGCGCTGCTATGTATCACCTCATAGGAGCACTTGCTACCTGATGCGGCTATCTTTGCTACTTGGAAGCAAATGTTCTATCCTGCTGCTTGTGCTACTATGTGCGCTGCTATGTTTCAGCTCATAGGAGCATTTGCTACCTGATGCAACTATCTTTGCTACCAAGAAGCAAATGCTACTATCCTGCTGCTTTTTTTCTTTTACAAACACACATGTAAGTCATCAAGTATATACATGATAATTTTTTTTATAGTAGAGATGGAAGCACTTGCCACTTGCTACTATTTGCCAATAGCAGACAGTGGCGTGCATTCCAGGCAAGCAAGGTAAGCGCCGCTTACCCTGAAAATTCCCGAGAAAATAAGTTTTCATTTACAATATCAACTTCAACTTCTAACAAATAAAAGATAATGAAACACTGGGCAAAACAGAGACTGTATTGACACTTACGCTTAAATAGGTATATACAATAAATTCACGGGAGATACGTGAGGAGACGGTGGAAACAGAAGCGTATACTGTTCGGCGTTCGGCAGTCCTCGTACATATTCGTATAGGCCAGCAAGGCGAGCGCTGGCTCTATCGCTTCTTTTCCTTACTGCATGTAACATTGCACGACTATCCTCCGCCTCCGAGTAAATTACCAACACAAAAAAACACTAGTATTTCAACGCGACGATACCTGTGCATGGGTTCCGTTCTGGAAGCGCTTTGAGTCTAGCTTGGCTCGGCTTAGCCATGGCCTGCGCACTCCGCCGATTTTTTAAAGATCTGTTTGTAGTTCATCGCCGCATCACTGGAAAGGAATTAGCGCTGGTGTCGCCCTCGTTTATCATTTTACGATTTTACGCATCTTTTACGTTGGCGTTTGTCTCATAGATAATAGAGTTACATGTAGACTTGATTAGTAGTTTCATGTTGCATGAGTCGTGTTCCTGTACTCCATAAAATATACATGAACATGCAATTTATTTGTATAATAATAAAAAATATCCAAAACTGAATTGCAATTTCATGATCATTGATTTCATGTGCTTACAGCTTTTCAAAAAGTGGCTGACATTGATTGGAAGATATGATCTTCTTCAAATGCCGATGAAAGCTATCCGTTGTAAATATAGGATTTGTGATGCCCACTTCAGTGACAAACAAAAATACCCAGGCAGTCGTAATCGGACTAATTTGAAGAAGACCAGCGTGCCTGATATTGGTAATTACTTTCTTTGAGGTTACTTTATTACCAGTGCGTTGACTGCTGAGTACAATTAAAAGATACGCCGCTAATACTTCGGCCTGTGGTTATTCGAATATAATTCAATTATTTCCTTTGGGGTACTGATGTAAATTCTTGTTGATTTAGGTATCACACCAATTACAGTCGGATCTGTTGCGCCTGCTCTTCAAGAAACTAGTTCTGCATTTGTTTGTGACCCAGGTTAGTAAAACTGTTGCCTTCGTATTATCACCTGAGGCTGTACTTTTTCTGGCGTACATTACTATATTTCCTGTCAGATGTTATATATGCACATTTAGTAGCCATTTACAAATTTTTGTTTTATATTTGATAGCTACTGCATCAGCTACTTCATCTTCTGTTCCATTCACTGCCGATGAAACTTTTCTTCCGCATGGACGTGATTCGGGTAAGAATTCAGTCTCATTTTACAACGTCGGCTATCAAAAATGTTTCTTTCTTATTACTGCGGCAAAGAAATTTTGCGTTGTTGAATGCATCAAGTTCTTTATGGTTATCCTGTTGATCTAGGTGATGTATCAAGTTCATCTCAGTGTGCTTCCCTTGTTCCAGAAGAACGTCGTCTTCTTGGTACATGTGATACAGGTAAGATGAAAGCAGTACTTTCATTTATAGGAAGAGCAGTAGTCATTATTTTATTTTTTTAAATCGTGTACAGTAACTCAGTGACCATAAGTAAATCCATTGGTGATACTTCAGGAACCAGTACGTTCCCTTTAGAAAGCCAAAAAATAAATTACCACGAATTGTACATGCTGTTAGTTGCTCCCTCTCCCTTGCCAGGCTTAGATACTGCATTAAAAAGTACTCACGGTAAGACCCATACAATTCTCAGTTTGCTTCATATTCTTTGTTCCTTTTAGGGTACAAAAATTTCTAAACAAGTACAGATTTCCGAAAAATGTAATTTTTAATTTCAGTTCCCAGTATTCTTTTCGTAAAAAAAAAAATCTGACCTTCAACGGTACCACCAACCCTTCTTTCTGAGAAACAAACGCACCTCTATATCTACTGTAACAGTGAAAGTCGCTGCTACTGTCGCCTCTGTTGCCTTCCATTTACTTTTCTCTCTCTCTCTTCTTCACTATCTCTTGACGTGGAAGGCTTAAGCCGACATCATGTACATAAAACTCACATTGAGAAATCATTGAGTAAAGCGAGGTATTTTGTTTTAAATGTAAGCTCCTTTCACCCGTCCCCTCTGCACCTGGCTTCACATCCTCTCTCCACTCTTCCCTGTATCTTCATGTACCTCGCCCCCTCCCCCTGCGAAATAGAATGTTATTAGAGAGGGCATAATGACGTTAATGTGACAGGCATTAATGCAACATAACTGCTGAAACACATGGAATAGGCATTAAACTATCATATACAGTTTTGCCCTTGTGCATTTCATGGCCAAACTCTTCTACTACCTTGTAGAGCTACTCCCCACCTCGAAATTCTTTCACCACGATACCATCCCTCGCCAGCCCCCTTCTCCACCATTTACTTCCTCTTCCGCTTCGTGAGTCCCCTTTCCCTACACCAGTTCTCTTCTCCAATCATGGACCTCTACCACTACCCCGAGCCATACCCTGGCCACTCACAAATTCTAACAAATATGAATTTGTTGATTGTATTTTGTGTTCTTTTTCTGTTGAATGCAGGTAACCTGTCTGGACTTATTGAAGAAGTCTATGAAATTGAGGAAGTAACCGGATGCGACTTTACAGAAAATACAGGTACTTGTATGTACATGTAATGCTAGTCAGTTGTGAAGAAAAGAGGAAGCATTACCCTGAGTTGTAGGTCAAGATTCTTCATACTGTTTGCAGATTTCATCTCACAGTTTCCACATGAAATCTGAGAATGTGCAGTTATTTTGTGTGTAATTAAAAGGGGCAACAATTTCACCTTTTTGGATTTGACTTGAAATCTGCAAAAGAACGAGGGCGCTGAAGTACTTTTTCCGCAGTTGTAGTACATTATAGAAATTTGTTGAAGTAAAAACAAAATCATCGTCTATCTGTCTGAACATGAAAATTATACAGATGTACATGATAATTATCTAACTGAGTGTTCAGTGTGGTTTGTTTCCTCTCCACTCTCTATTTCTGACATGTAAATTGCAGATGAGCATTGTAGGCTACTAATTTCATATTCAGGGACTCATTTCTTCTGTTGTCAGTTCATTGTTATGGAAAGTAAATATCCTACAATATTTATTTGTTGATAGATGCTCAGCCAAGCACTCCGATGAATGTAGCGTACACGGATGCTACTCCTGCAACATGCAGCGCTGATTCAATTGGTAACTTTCTCACACTATCTACGTTTTACAATAAATTAAATACCGGCCCTCCATAGAATGACGCTCACGGCAGTATATTACTCCTGGGTTCTGGAGTGGATCACTGTTGTCTATCAGTTAATTTATTCTACGGATATATTTACATTCATATTTATTATGTATGTATTACCTCCGCTGTGCGGTCAATTACAGAAAACGAGGGGCGGCGAAAACTGGAGGAAAGTAAATACTTGAAATAAAAGAACAACCATCTTACGAGAAAGCAGAGAGAGAGAGAGAGAGACAGATGTGGGGAGAGGGGGATGGAATGAGCAAACAGGTGGATGAGTGAAAATGATGGAGTGAGTGGGTAAGAGGGACTTACGGGTAGGTGTAGCAGACAGGGAGCGGGAAGGTGAAAGAGGCAACAACGACAGGTGATGTAGGTCATTTGTGAGATTACTGAAAGGGTTGCTTAAAGAAACTGGTTGACCAAGATATTATTTATTTTAAAGTTCCCTCAAATTAATGGGATAAATTTGTGATAGTAATTTACCTTCGTCTTTCTCATTATTCTACAGAGATTTGAATAGTATTTTTTCAAGTCATTTATTGTGTGTCATTATATTTAGAGTACATCTTTACCAGTGATACATTAATCAGTTACCGGAGAGGTATGCCTGTCTACCTGCTCGGATCTAATGGCTGGCTACATTATCATTATGGAATTATTTAAAAATAAGCTGTAATATTATAACTTAGAAACAGGTAACTCTGCCGAAATATACGTGAACAAAGCGTAATGAACAAATACTACTGTATTACATAATATTTTATTTTGAGAGCAGATGGAAAAGGAGGAACATACTTGATTGCACAATTATGTGGTACCTACGTTCACTCACATTTTTGTAAAATCATTTTTAAGCTTGCTGATGATATGTGGAAGAAAGGTAGCCTATGATTGGGGGAGAACCAGCATCGTGTATCTGTATAAGAATCTGGGAACTATGATGTTTTGATAGTTGCGATTGGAGCTTGAAGGAAAATTTATTGACATATTTGAGGGCGCGCTCTGAAAGAGCGTGCAGCTCCATGTCTTCTGAGCGCGCAGCTCCATGTCCTTTAACTTGTATAAAGTAAAATGTCTTCATGTTTTCTTTTCTGCTGTTTACCATCCACGTGATTATACCCTTTTCCCACAAACTTTGAAAATCTTTATCTCTTGATTTTTGAATACTATTCTCTGTTACTTTAACTGATGTATGAGCTTCATTAAAATTGAGATTTATATTTTGAAGAGCGCCATTAAGATTTTCCACACGTTCAAAAAGAAAAATCAATAATTCTAAATTAAAATAAAATGAAAAGAATTCCATTTTGTTCAAATAACCAAAGGCATTTGCTGTAATCGAAGAATCAACAGTTTTATCATGAGCAATATCATCAAAAAAATTGATAAGCGCGGTATAATTTTGCTGAACTGTCTTGAGTGATTTGATTCGTACGCACCAACGTGTAGAACAATAAGCTGCCAACACTGGAGCATCTTCATCTTGCATTTCTTTAAAAATAGCTAGACGATGGGGCGACTTTCTGACAAACTTAATCATATCTTTAACAGTTCCAATAAAATCTCGTATTCTAGTTATCTCTGTGAGACTATCTTGAACAACTAGGTGTAACCTATGCGCGACTCAATGAACGTAAACAGCATATGGACAAATTTCCCGAATTCTCGTTTGGAGTCCAGAAATATTACCAGCAACACTGGCAGCACCATCATAACACTGCCCACAACAATCATTCAAATGTAGTTCGAATCTTATCAACGTATCTTTTACTATATCGAACAGCGTCTTCGCTGTACCACGTTTAGTCTCATAAAAACCCATAAATACTTCTCTTATGGACAAATTATCAGTCACATACCTTAATGATATGGACACTTGCTCCAAACGTGAGATATCCGAGGTTTCGTCTATCATTATTGTATAATATTTCGCCTGTTTCACGTCAGTTAAAATTGTATGCAACATGCAGTCGGACATAAGTTTTAAAATTTCTTCAACATTTGAATGATGCAGCCACTTGTACGAGGATCGTTTTAACCAAGAATTCAAGACTGGAATATCACGCGAACGCATTTGTAGTAATTTCATAAATTTCGACTTTTCAAAATGCGCATCAGTATTGTAGTGTCCTCTAAGAGGCAGCCCTTCACAAGCAAGAAAGTAAATGGTCTCAAATATTGTATAAAGAGCTACCTGTGCTTCATTCATTTCCCTTTCTTTCTCCTTAGACAACTTCACAATAACGGGCGCTACGTTCTTTAAATTAGCAAGATTCGAAACACTATCCCGGTGATAGGTGGACTGTTCATGTTTCTTGAATGCATCAACTGCCTGACTCCATGAAGAAAACCCATCAATGACAAAGGCTTGTTTTGCCTTTTCACACTGAGTAGTACGTGGTACAAATAGTTTTCGATTAGTAGCTTCAGTACAGACGGAGCAAACAGCATTGCCTTTATTTTTTCCAGCCGATAATGTTGATAACTATAGAAACGTTCTTCTTCATTCTGGTTTAAATTTACGTTTAGTATTCTGAGAATGTCCAACTACAGGTCTTGAACCTGAAGGAGCTGAAAAACGAATAAATATAACTTTGATGTAGAGATGTATGTGGTACGTGGTACCTGCTATTCTGCTATAAACGCAAAAAGATTACTCACCTTCAGTTACAGTTTCAGCAAGAGTTTCTGTCGTTCCCACGTGAAAATCAGAACATTTTACAGGTGAACTTGAAGTCAAATTTTCAATCAGTTGAATCGGTCCTGAACCTGAACTTTCAAGAGATTTTTCTACATTCACTGCCTCATCCGCATGCACCACTGTACAAAATGGAAAATTAAAACGATTTGAGCGTTTAGCTGTTGCGCGCAGGGCGCAGCAATGGTTCATTCACGAGACTATGAACGAAACTACTAACATTCTAAGATTTACCCACGTCTGGATGTCCTGGATTTCTTAATTTCGGTATTCTCGAGACGAACTTGTCCATTATGATGATGATGATGATGATAAAAGAGCGTACACCGGATGAAGAAGGCAGGTAACCATGTAAAAGACGTATGAGTTTATTAGAAGAATAAACATCTGCCTGCTGTGACGGACCGGTTAACACCCTATGCGCTATGCCGTATGCCATACTATCAGTTCCATCTTGCGAGTTGCGAATGTAGTGCGGTTCGCAGCGCCGCAGCAGGTCCATGTCGCCAGCCCCCCATTGGTGAAATTTTGTAGTGAAACCACATGCATTCGTTTGTGCTTCGTTTGTGCACGTTTGTGCTTCAAATCCCGTCGTTTGTGCTTCATTCCTTGCAGAGAAAAATCAAAAAAACGGAAAGTAGGTCAATGGGGGGCTGGAGACACGTAGCCCCCCAAGTAGGCCGATTGGCTCGAAAATGGATGCAATCGTTTGTGCTTCGTTTGTGCACGTTTGTGCTTTCAATATTTTTGTTTGTGCTCAACCCCCTCCCCTGCTATCAACAGAAATAATGGCGCCTGGCCAGATGACAGCGAGATGTTCCGCCAATGAATGCAAAAATTTGTTCTTCGTTTGTGCACCTTTGTACTACCTATAGACTCATTTGTGATCAACCGCGACTTCACTAGCATACAAGGAGGTACCCGGAGTAACGCCCCCGCCCCTAGTCCTCGAATTTTGAGCTGAAAATACATGTATTATACGTTTATGCTTCACTTGTGCTTCGTTTGGGCGCATGTATGCTTCCAATCACCGACGGCAGAATAGACGGTGCCACGGTTGCGGTCGCTCCCCGCTCCTCTTCAGCAGAACTGTGGGAAAGCCCCCCCCCCCTCCCAACTCGAAGATGTGAAAAGAAAAGAAAGGATGGAAAGAAAAAAAGTAACAGAAAAAAGAGATTTTGTATCGAAACAATATGCATTTGTTTGTACTTGGTTTGTGCATGTTTGTGCTTTATGCACTCCTTGGAGGCTGAGGACCCATAGCCCCCTGATGGCCGATTGACTGGAAAATGGGTGCCACCGTTTGTGCTTCGTTTGAGCACGTTTGTGCATTACATTCCGTCGTTTGTGCTTTATTCCTTGCCGAGATAAATCAGAAAAACTGAAAGTAGGTCACTGGAGGGGTAGCGGGGGTACGTACCCCCATGTTGGTCAATTGACTCGAAAGGGGGTGCAATCGTTTATGCTCTGTTTTGTACATTAAATCCCGTCGTTTGTGCGTCATTTCTCTGCGGAAAAAAATCAAAATAACTAAAGGTGGGTCAATGGGGGGGGGGCACACACAGCCCTATGTTGGCCGAATTACTCGAAAATGAGTAAAATCGTTTGTGCATGTTTGTGCTTCGAGTCCCGTCGTTTGTGCTTCATTCCTTGCGGAGAGAAATCGAAAAACGGAAAGTAGGTCAATGGGGGGCTGGAGACACGTAGCCCCCCGTGTCGGCTGATTGACCCGAAAATGGGTGCAATCGCTTGTGCTTCGTTTGTGCACGTTTGTGCTTTCAATATTTTTGTTTGTGCTCAACCCCCTCCCCTGCTATCAACAGAAATAATGGCGCCCGGCCAGATGACAGCGAGATGTTCCGCCAATGAATGCAAAACTTTGTTCTTCGTTTGTGCACCTTCGTACTACCTATAGACTCATTCGTGATCAACCTCGACTTCACTAGCATACAAGGAGGTACCCGGAGTAACGCCCCGCCCCTAGTACTCGAATTTTGAGCTGAAAATACATGCATTATACGTTTATGCTTCACTTGTGCTTCGTTTGGGCGCATGTATGCTTCCAATCACCGACGGCAGAATAGACGGTGCCACGGTTGCGGTCGCTCCCCGCTCCTCTTCAGAAGAACTGTGGCAAAGCCCCCCTCCCAACTCGAAGATGTGAAAAGAAAAGAAATAACAAATGAAACAGAAAAAATAAATTTGTTTGTACTTGGTTTGTGCATGTTTGTGCTTTATGCACTCCTTGGAGGCTGAGGACCCGTAGCCCCCTGATGGCCGATTGACTGGAAAATGGGTGCCACCGTTTGTGCTTCGTTTGGGCACGTTTGTGCATTACATTCCGTCGTTTGTGCATTATTCCTTGCGGAGATAAGTCAGAAAAACTGAAAGTAGGTCACTGGAAGGGTGGCGGGTGTACAGACCTCCATGTTGGTCAATTGACTCGAAAGTGGGTGCAACCGTTTGTGCTCTATTTTGTACATTAAATCCCGTCGTTTGTGCTTCATTTCCTTGTGGAAAAAATAAAATGAACTAAAGGCGGGTCAATGGGGTGGGGGGCTTGGGACACACAGGCCTCATGTTGGCCGATTTACACGAAAATGAGTACAATCGTTTGTGCTTCGTTTGTGCATGTCTGTGCTTCGAGTCCCGTCGTTTGTGCTTCATTCCTTGCGGAGAAAAATCGAAAAAACGGAAAGTAGGTCAATGGGGGGCTGGATACACGTAGCCCCCCCCCCCAGGAAGGCCGATTGGCTCGAAAATGGGTGCAATCGTTTGTCCTTCGTTTGTGCACGTTTGTGCTTTCAATATTTTTGTTTGTGCTCAACCCCCTCCCCTGCTATCAACAGAAATAATGGCGCCTGGCCAGATGACAGCGAGATGTTCCGCCAATGAATGCAAAAATTTGTTCTTCGTTTGTGCACCTTTGTACTACCTATAGACTCATTTGTGATCAACCGCGACTTCACTAGCATACAAGGAGGTACCCGGAGTAACGCCCCCGCCCCTAGTACTCGAATTTTGAGCTGAAAATACATGTATTATTCATTTATGCTTCACTTGTGCTTCGTTTGGGCGCATGTATGCTTCCAATCACCGACGGCAGAATAGACGGTGCCACGGTTGCGGTCGCTCCCCGCTCCTCTTAAGCAGAACTGTGGGAAAGCGACCCCCCCCCCCGCCCCCTCCCAACTCGAACATGTGAAAAGAAAAGAAAGGATGGAAAGAAAAAAAGTAACAGAAAAAAGAGATTTTGTATCGAAACAATATGCATTTGTTTGTACTTGATTTGTGCATGTTTGTGCTTTATGCACTCCTTGGAGGCTGAGGAACCGTAGCCCCCTGATGGCCGATTGACTGGAAAATGGGTGCCATCGTTTGTGCTTCGTTTGGGCACGTTTGTGCATTACATTCCGTCGTTTGTGCTTTATTCCTTGCGGAGATAAGTCAGAAAAACTGAAAGTAGATCACTGGAGGGGTGGCGGGGGTACGGACCCCCATGTTGGCCAATTGACTCGAAAGTGGGTGCAACCGTTTGTGCTCTATTTTGTACATTAAATCCCGTCGTTTGTGCTTCATTTCCTTGTGGAAAAAATAAAATGAACTAAAGGTGGGTCAATGGGGTGGGGGGGCTTGGGACACACAGGCCTCATGTTGGCTGATTTACACGAAAATGAGTACAATCGTTTGTGCTTCGTTTGTGCATGTCTGTGCTTCGAGTCCCGTCGTTTGTGCTTCATTCCTTGCGGAGAAAAATCCAAAAAACGGAAAGTAGGGCAATGGTGGGCTGGAGACACGTAGGCCCCCAAGTTGGCCGATTGCCCCAAAAATGGGTGCAATCGTTTGTGCTTCGTTTGTGCACGTTTGTGCTTACAATATTTTTGTTTGTGCTCAACCCCCTCCCCTGCTATCAACAGAAATAATGGCGCCTGGCAAGATGACAGCGAGATGTTCCGCCAATAAATGCAAAAATTTGTGTTTTGTTTGTGCACCTTCGTACTTCCGAATAGATTCATTTGTGATCAACCTCGACTTCGCTAGCATACAAGGGAGTACCCGGAGTAACGCCCCCGCCCCTAGTACTCGGATTTTGAGCTGAAAATACATGTATTATACGTTTATGCTTCACTTGTGCTTCGTTTGGGCGCATGTATGCTTTCCAATCACCGACGGTAGAATAGACGGTGCCACGATTGCGGTCGCTCCCCGCTCCTCTTCAGCAGAACTGTGGCAAAGCCCCCCTCCCAACTCGAAGATGTGTAAAGAAAAGAAAGAATGAAAAAAAAAAAAAAAAAAAACCAGAAAAAAGAGATGTTGTATCGAAACAATATGCATTTGTTTGTACTTGGTTGGTGCATGTTTTGTGCTTTATGCACTCCTTGGAGGCTGAGGACCCGTAGCCCCCTGATGGCCGATTGACTGGAAAATGGGTGCCACCGTTTGTGCTTCGTTTGGGCACGTTTGTGCATTACATTCCGTCGTTTGCGCTTTATTCCTTGCGGAGATAAGTCAGAAAAACTGAAAGTAGGTTACTGGAGGGGTGGCGGGGGTACGTACCCCCATGTTGGCCAATTGACTCGAAAGTGGGTGCAACCATTTGTGCTCTATTTTGTACATTAAATCCCGTCGTTTGTGCTTCATTTCCTTGCTGAGAAAATCAAATGAACTAAAGGTGGGTCAATGGGGAGGGGGGGACACACAGCCCCCATGTTGGCCGATTTACACGAAAATGAGTACAATCGTTTGTGCTTCGTTTGTGCATGTTTGTTCTTCGAGTCCCGTCGTTTGTGCTTCATTCCTTGCGGAGAAAAATCGAAAAAACGGAAAGTAGGTCAATGGGGGGCTGGATACACGTAGCCCCCCCCCCAGGAAGGCCGATTGGCTCGAAATTGGGTGCAATCGTTTGTCCTTCGTTTGTGCACGTTTGTGCTTTCAATATTTTTGTTTGTGCTCAACCCCCTCCCCTGCTATCAACAGAAATAATGGCGCCTGGCCAGATGACAGTGAGATGTTCCGCCAATGAATGCAAAAATTTGTTCTTCGTTTGTGCACCTTTGTACTACCTATAGACTCATTTGTGATCAACCGCGACTTCACTAGCATACAAGGAGGTACCCGGAGTAACGCCCCCGCCCCTAGTACTCGAATTTTGAGCTGAAAATACATGTATTATTCGTTTATGCTTCACTTGTGCTTCGTTTGGGCGCATGTATGCTTCCAATCACCGACGGCAGAATAGACGGTGCCACGGTTGCGGTCGCTCCCCGCTCCTCTTAAGCAGAACTGTGGGAAAGCCCCCCCCCCACCCCCTCCCAACTCGAACATGTGAAAAGAAAAGAAAGGATGGAAAGAAAAAAAGTAACAGAAAAAAGAGATTTTGTATCGAAACAATATGCATTTGTTTGTACTTGATTTGTGCATGTTTGTGCTTTATGCACTCCTTGGAGGCTGAGGACCCGTAGCCTCCTGATGGCCGATTGACTGGAAAATGGGTGCCATCGTTTGTGCTTCGTTTGGGCACGTTTGTGCATTACATTCCGTCGTTTGTGCTTTATTCCTTGCGGAGATAAGTCAGAAAAACTGAAAGTAGATCACTGGAGGGGTGGCGGGGGTACGGACCCCCATGTTGGCCAATTGACTCGAAAGTGGGTGCAACCATTTGTGCTCTATTTTGTACATTAAATCCCGTCGTTTGTGCTTCATTTCCTTGCTGAGAAAATCAAATGAACTAAAAGTGGGTCAATTGGGAGGGGGGGGGGGGACACACAGCCCCCATGTTGGCCGATTTACACGAAAATGAGTACAATCGTTTGTGCTTCGTTTGTGCATGTTTGTTCTTCGAGTCCCGTCGTTTGTGCTTCATTCCTTGCGGAGAAAAATCGAAAAAACGGAAAGTAGGGCAATGGGGGGCTGGTGACACGTAGCTCCCCAAGTTGGCCGATTGCCCCGAAAATGGGTGCAATCGTTTGTGCTTCGTTTGTGCACGTTTGTGCTTTCAATTTTTTTGTTTGTGCTCAACCCCCTCCCCTGCTATCAACAGAAATAATGGCGCCCGGCCCGATGACAGCGAGATGTTCCGCAAATGAATGCAAAAATTTGTGCTTCGTTTGTGCACCTTCGTACTTCCTACAGACTCATTTGTGATCAACCTCCTCCTTCACTACCATACAAGAAGGTACCCGAAGCAACGCCCTCGCCCCCCGTGCTCGAATTCTCAGGTGAAAATACATGTATTATTTATGCTTCACTTGTGCTTCGTTAGGCAAGGTGTCTACAGGTTGGGAAAATTTGTGAAGCTTGGAAAAAGCCAGGAATTTTAAAAGTAGGTCAGAAAGTTTGAAAATAGTCAGAAAATGTAAAAATATTATATGAGGTTTCGAAAAAAACAATGAATCGACTCACGGAAAATTTTTTTCGTCGTTTATTTTACTTCAGCACTCCCTAGAATCGTATTCTACGAATAAAAACTGCGCATTGAATAATGTGTCACGTGTACAACTGAGTGAATTGATCTGCTCATAGTGTAAAGGTTTAAAGAAGAGAGAAAAAAAATCAGGAATTTATATTTTTTTCATTCTTTTAGACACCTTGTTAGGGCACATGTATGCTTCCAATCACTGACGTCAGAATAGACGATCCAACGTTTGCGGTCGCTCCCCCTCCTCTTCAGCAAAACTGTGGGAACGCACCCCCGCCCAACCAGAAAATGTGAAAAGAAAAGAAAGGATAAAAAAAAAGAAACAGAAGAAAGAAATTTTGTATCGAAACAACATGCATTCGTTTGTACTTGGTTTGTGCATGTTTGTGCTTTACATCCCGTCGTTTATGATTCATGCACTCCTTGTAGAAATAAATCAGAAAACTTGAAGGTAGATCAATGGGGGCTAGGGCCACGTAGCCCCCCATGTTGGCCGATTGACTCGAAAGTGAGTGAAATCATTTAAGCTTCATTATTTGCAGAAATAATCCGAAGAACTGAAGGTATGCCAAGGCGGCGGTAGACACGTAGCCCCCCCCCCCTGTCATCCAATTGACTCGAAAGCGTGTTTGTGTACGTACCTGTATTAAATCCCGTTGTTTGTGCTTCATTTCTTGCGAAAATAATTCTGAAAAACTGAAGGTATGTCAGAGGAGGCTGGGGATACATAGCCTCTATGTTGGCGGATTGAATCGATAGTGGGTGCAATCGCTTGTGCTTTGTTTGGTGTTTTAAATCCCGCGCTTTGTTTGTCATTCCTTGCGGAAATAAATCAGAAGATCTGAAGGTAGGTCAATGGGGAGCTGGGGACACGTAGCCTCCCATGTTGGCCGATTCACTTGAAAATGGGTGCAATGGTTTGTGCTTCGTTTGTGCATGTTTGTGTTTCAAACCCTGTCGTTTGTGCTTCATTCCTTGGGGAGATAAATCAGAAAATCTGAAAATAGATAAATAAGTGCTGGGAACCCGTACCCCCTCCCATGGTTGCCATTGGCTTGAAAATGTGTGCAATCGTTTATACATCGCTTGTGCATGTTTGTGCATTGATTCATGTCGTTCGTGCGTCAAATCAGGAAAACTGAAGGTAGATCTGTAAGGGCCAGGGACACATAGCCCCCCATAGTGGTCGATTGACTTGAAAATGGGTGCAATCATTAGTGCTTTGTTTGTGCATGTTTGTGCATTAATTCCTGTCGTTTGTGCCTCATTACTTGCGGAGATGAATCAGAAAACGTGTAAGTAGGTCAATCAGGGCTGAGGACACAAATCCTGCCATTTTGGCCAATTGACTCGAAAGTGGGTGCAATCGTTTGTGCTTCTTTCCTTGCGGAAATTAATCAGAATAACTTAAGGTAGGTCTCGGGGGACTGGCTATTTGGCCGATTGACTCGATAGCGTGTGCAATTGTTTGTGCTTTGTTAGTGCATGTTTGTTCTTCAAATCCTGTTGTTTTTGCCTCATTCATTGCGGAAATAAATCAGAAAAACTGGCAGTAGGCAAATAGGCGCTGGGGACCCATAGCCCCCATGCTGGCCGTTGGATCGAAAATTTGTGAATACGTTTGTACTTCGTTTGTGCACGTTTGTGCTTTCAATTTTTCTTGTTTGTGGTTAAACCCCTCTCCTGCTATCCAACAGAAATATTGGCGCCCAGCGAGATGAAATTGAGTGCTTGGTTTATGCATTGTTTCATTGGTGATCATCCCCCCCCCCCACACATCGCTAGCGCATAAGGAGGTCCCCGAAGGAATTCCCTCGCCCCCAGTGCTCGAATTTTAAGCTGAAAACACATGTATGCTTCCAGTCACCGGCGAAAAATATTTTCGAAGATTTCCAATGAAATTGTTTCGAAATTATCAGAGATTTTTATTTTATTTCATCTGTTTATTTATTCATGACATTAGTTGTGTTCCTCGGACAGGTGCACGAAGTTCCCAGTAATGGTGAGGGACAGATTTGACAGTTTTACAAATAGGGAACAATTTTTTTGAAAAACGGGGAATGATAGCATAAAAGCCAAAACAAAAACTAAACAATAGAGTAAGAGAGGTTGATACCGGAACAGACATATGGGATCGGCTGCGGAGAGGGTCCAAGGTCACCACCGAGGGGCCCAGAAACTGAGGGGTTTAATAGCCAAGAGGTGTACGAGTATACCAGATAACCTCAAATGGGCATGGGAGCACCACAGAACCCTATATCCCTTAGAAATATTAGTTTTGCCACGTTTCTTCTATTTTCCAGGCTCAAAATCTCAAAACCAATCAGAAGCTCATTATAAGTGATATCAAGAGAACAGTACATGAAGACTTTAAAGTGCAGATATTTTAAAAAACTTTTTCAATTTTTTTAATTTTGGTAATACTTTTTTGAGTTGTAGCGTCCCAAATAATGGCAGAAAATTCCAAAATTGATCTAACAAATGCAGCATATAATATTTTCAGAATTATGAAGAAATGTAGCAGTGAAAATGTGAAAAATTCGACATACTTAAGAAACTGAATTTAATTGATATAAGTCTTTAAATAACTCGTACACGAAAATGAAGTAAGATTCATGAATAATTGTAGTCACACTCTGGAGGACTGATCAAATACTTATAACAACAATTTTTGAAAAATTAAAAAATCATAAAACACGAAAAATTAGAGAAAGATAAAATAAACCTAGTCGGATAGGTATCGAAAAACTTCACTCCACTGAAATACGAGAATTCAGTTTATCAATTTATAGAAAATCGTAGCCTTAAATCCTGAAAAAATAATCAGAGTGTTAAGCAAGAATCTTGAAGAAGAAAAATAAAATTTTAAATAAGAGTAACTCTACAAAATGGGAAAATGGACCCTATTTAATATTTTCTGTCTTCAAAAAATCATACAAAAAATTAATTGCCGTTTAGAAAAACTATAATTATTGCACAATTTAGAAAAATAATCAAAGTTATGACAAAGATTTTGTGTTTATTACGCGAAAAAGTTAAAAGAAACGTCTATTTTGAAAAAGTGATTATATTTTACTTTCTTTACAAGTTATGCTTAAGAATAAGTGTTTGTTCTGAAAAATATATAGGATTAATAATTATAAATAAAATTACTTTATCGTTTTTGTTTTTTTTTGTTTTTTTTTTGTTTTTTTTTTAAATTCTCTTTCCTTAAATATAATGTAATATCAGTTGGACAATTCGCAAGAAACTGGAAATTCCGGGATGTATTTACAGAATTTTCTCTTTTCTGTCAAAAATTAATTTATTTTGCTGCAGCTCTATTCCTTAATTGCCTGAAATTATTCATTTAAAAATGTGGGCAGCTGTTGAAACACGATGTAGTCAGCTACTGGTAAACCTGGTCAGGCATTCATGCAATTTAGTGTCCATTTTGGAGGGTGAGTAAACTTGATAATATTCTGTATGTAGGTTGTGCCAGTTCACGTTTTTTTTTTAGGGTATTCCACTGAAGATGGCGTAACAGCCGAAAGCGCTCTGGACTACAGAAGAGAAAAAGGTGAATTGACACACCCTATCTACAAAATAT
Organism: Acanthococcus lagerstroemiae; assembly: GCA_031841125.1. Taxonomy (NCBI): domain Eukaryota; kingdom Metazoa; phylum Arthropoda; class Insecta; order Hemiptera; family Eriococcidae; genus Acanthococcus; species Acanthococcus lagerstroemiae. Next base: position 46,825,073 of record CM063106.1, read on the forward strand.
TCATGCAATTTGTATACCTTGGAAAAAATTAATTTTAAATTTTAAAACGAATATAAATCCGATTCAAAAATTTAATTAATTAGTCGAGTTCGAGACGTCACTAGAAAATTTCTGAGGTTGGGAACTAGGCGCCTCAGCGAGTTTTCATTATATTGGACGCTGTTAGGCGAAGGGGGGCTACTTATATTGTGAATAAGTGAGGAAGGGGGAGGGTACAAAATTCGGGATTGATGGTACAAAATGGTACAAAATAGGTACAAAATTTTGATACCACTCCGGATGTCGATTGCTTCCATGGGGGGGGGGGGGGGTAAGGGATACTTATTTAGTGAATAAGTGGGGAAGTGGGAGGGTACAAAAATTCGAGACTGGTAGTACAAAATGGTGCAAAATTTTGATACCACTCCGAGTGCCGAATGCTTCCATGGGAAACTCGGTGGTGGTACAAATTGAAACAAAATAGGTACAAAATTATGAGATAGTTTTTGACTTCGGAACCCAAAGGCGAAACGGAGTATCGCTCCTGATTACACAACTGAAAGAGCGACTTCGCGGCCAACCTAATTATTGTGCGGTTCATGTCTGTCGAATCGCAGTGAGCGAGCAACCTGGAGCGAGAATTAGCACAAAGGCAAAAACCGAAACCGTTCTATCAGTACGCATCAAATATGCCTGTCATCTACTATATTTGTATAATGGAAAAATCCTTCATCCCGAGAACGGAGCGTCCCTGCCGAATTTGAACACCCAATTCCAACTTAGCGTGAAAAATTGGTTCAAAAACAGTCTTTATTTCAAGATTTTTGGTTTTTTCGAATTTTGAAAATTTCTCCATATATACATCATGTCCTTTTTGGAGCCACAAAATTTTTGGTGCGCTTCGGTGTTGGCGCGTGTGCTAATTACTCAATTTTTCGAGGCGAATTTAAATCCGTTGTCAAAATTGAGCTACGCTCATTTTTTCACCCAAATTGACCAATTTTTCCAACGTTTTCGAGGGTATCTTGAGAACGGAGCGTCGCCGCGAAATTTGAACGCCGAATTCGAACTGATCGTAAACAATTGAGTCCAAGATCTCGGATAATTTTTTCGCCCAAAATAATGCCTGATGTATAGTATGGAGAAATTTTGAGAATTTTCGAATTTCTAAAATACTGAGATAGCCACCTTATCCTACTAAATGTTTCGCGCCGAGTTCGAATTCGTCGACCAAATCAGGCGCTGACCCTCCGTTGCCGAGATACAGTCAAAGATGTGGTTACACTGGGGGCGGGGCTATACTGGGTCAGAAATAGCCTGCGAATCAATTTTGACGACGGTTTTGAATTCGTCACGGGTTTTCGAATCTATTTCGCCGTTTTCGGGCCCCGAAGATCTCGGATAATTTTTTTGCCCCAAAAAATGTCTGACGTATAGTATGGAGAAATTTTCATAATTTTCGAAATTACAAATTAATGAGATAACTACCTATTCCTACTCAATTTTTCGCGCTGAGTTCGAATTCGTCGACCAAATCAGGCGCTGACCCTCGGTTACCGAGATACAGTCAAAAATGTGGTTATACTGGGGGCCGGGCTATACTGGGTCAGAAATAGCCTGTGAATCAATTTTGACGACGCTTCTAAATTCTTCTCGTGCTTTCGAATCTATTTCGCCGGGTCCGGGCCCGAAGCTCTCGGAAAATTTTTTCGCCCAAAAAAATGCCTGATGTAAAAGATGGAGAAATTTTCAAAATTTTCGAAATTCAAAAATATTGAGATAACCACCAATTCCTACTAAATGTTTCGCGCTGAGTTCGAATTCTTCGACCAAATGACGCGCTGATCCTCTGTTGCCGAGATACAGTAAAAAATGTTGTTATGATAGGGGTGAGGGATATACTGGATCAGAAATTGCCTGTGAATCAATTTTGATGAGGGTTTTGAATTCGTCTCGGCATTTCGAATCTGTTTCGCCGGGTCCGGTCCCCGAAGCTGTCGAAAAATTTTTTCGCCCTAAAAATGCCTGATGTGTAGTCCGAGAAATTTTCAAAATTTTCGAAATTCAAAAAAACAGAGATAACCACCAATTCCTACTCAATTTTTCGCGCTGAGTTCGATTCGACCAAATCAGGCGCTGACTCTCCGTTGACGAGATACAGTCAACAAGTGGTTATACTAGGGGCTGGGTCTATACTAGTTCAGAAATAGACTGTGATCAATTTTGACGTTTTAGAATTCAGCTCGGCATTTCGAATCTATTACGCCGGGTCCGGGCCCCGAAGCTCTCGGAATATGTTTTCGTCTAAAAGAATGCCTGATGAATAGTATGGAGATATTTTCAAAATTCAAATTAGATACCCACCAATTCCTCCTCAATTTTACGAGCTGAGTTCGAATTCGCCCACCAAATCAGGCGCTGACCCTCCGTTTCTAGGAGACAGCCAAAAATGTGGTTATACTGGCGTCGGGGGCTATACTGGGTCAGAAATGGCCTGTGAATCAATTTTAACGACGGTTCTGAATTCGTCTCGGCCTTTCGAATCTATTTCCCCGGGTCCGGGACTCGAAGCTCTCGGAAAATTTATTCGCCCAAAAACATGCCTGATGTAGTTGGAGAAATTTTCAAAACTTCGTAAATTCAAAAATACTGAGATAGCCATCAATTCCTGCTCAATTTTTTGCGCTGAGTTCGAATTCGTCGACCAAATCAGGCGCTGATCTTCCGTTGCCGAGATACAGTCACAAATGTGGTTTTACTGGGGGCGGGGCCTATACTGGGTCAAATATAGCCTTTCAATCAATTTGGACGACGATGCAGAATTCGACTCGGACTTTCAAATCTATTTTGCCGGGTCCGGGCCCCGAATCTCTCGGAAAAATTTTACCCCAGAAAAAATTCCTGATGTATAGTATGAAGGAATTTTCAAAATTTTCGGAACTCAAAAGTACTGAGATAAACAGCAATTCCTACTAAATGTTTCGCGCCGAGTTCGAATTCGTCGACCAAATCTGGCGGTGACCCTCCGTCGCCGAGATACAGTCAAAAATGTGGTTATACTGGGGGCCGGGCTATACTGGGTCAGAAATAGCCTGTGAATCAATTTTGACGACGCTTCTAAATTCGTCTCGTGCTTTCGAATCTATTTCGCCGGGTGCGGGCCCCGAAGCTCTCGGGAAATTTTTTCGCCCGAAAAAATGCCTGATGTAAAAGATGGAGAAATTTTCAAAATTTTCGAAATTCAAAAATATTGAGATAACCACCAATTCCTACTAAATGTTTCGCGCTGAGTTCGAATTCTTCGACCAAATGACGCGCTGCCCCCCTGTTGCCGAGATACAGTAAAATGTTGTTATGATAGGGGCGATGGATATACTGGGTCAGAAATTGCCTGTGAATCAATTTTGATGAGGGTTTTGAATTCGTCTCGGCATTTCGAATCTATATCGCCGGGTCCCGTCCCCGAAGCTCTAGAAAAATGTTTTCGCTCAAAAAATGCTTGATGTGTGGTAGGAGAAATTTTCAAAATTTTCGAAATTCAAAAAAACAGATATAACCACCAATTCCTACTCAATTTTTCGCGCTGAATTCGATTTCCTCGAACGACGGGACTCGAAGCATAAACATGCACAAATGAAGCACAAACGATTGCACTCATTTTCGAGTAATTCGGCCAACATAGGGCTGTGTGTGCCCCCCCCCCCCCCACCATTGACCCACCTTTAGTTCTTTTGATTTTTTTTCCGCAAGGAAATGACGCACAAACGACGGGATTTAATGTACCAAACAGAGCACAAACGATTGCACCCACTTTCGAGTCAATTGACCAATATGTGGGTACGTACCCCCGCTACCCCTCCAGTGACCAACTTTCAGTTTTTCTGATTTATCTCCGCAAGAAATAAAGCACAAACGACGGAATGTCGCTGTCATCTGGCCAGGCGCCCTTATTTCTGTTGATAGCAGGGGAGGGGGTTGAGCACAAACAAAAATATTGAAAGCACAAACGTGCACAAACGAAGCACAAACGATTGCACCCATTTTCGAGCCAATCGGCCAACTTGGGGGGCTGCGTGTCCCCAGCCCCCCATTGACCTACTTTCCGTTTTTTTCATTTTTCTCCGCAAGGAATGAAGCACAAACGACGGGACTCGAAGCACAAACATGCACAAACGAAGCACAAACGATTGCACTCATTTTCGAGTAAATCAGCCAGCATATGGGGTGGTGTGTGTCCTCAGGTGGCCCTCATTGACTCACCTTAGTTCTTTTCATTTTTTCCCCGCAAGGAAATGACGCACAAACGACAGGATTTAATGCACATACAAAGCACAAACAATTGCACCCACTTTCGAGTCAGGTGACCAACACGGGGGTACGTACCCGCGCACCCCCTCCAGTGACCTACTCTGATTCATCTCCGCAAGGAATAAAGCACAAACGACGGGATGTAATGCACAAACATGTACCCATTTTCTAGTTGATCGACCATCAACGGGGCTACATGCACCCAGCCCACTTATTGACCTGCCTTCAGTTTTTCTAATTTATTTTCGCAAACAATGAAGCACAAACGGCGGGATTTATTACACAAACAAAGCACAAACGAGTGCACCCACTTTCGAGTCAATTAGCCAAAATGTAACCTATGTATCACCCACAAACCAAGTACAAACAAATTTATTTTTTCTGTTTCAATTTGTTATTTCTTTTCTTTTTACATCTTCGAAAACAGAGCACAAACGATTGCACCCACTTTCGAGTCAATTGACCAACATGGGGGTACGTACCCCCGCTACCCCTCCAGTGACCTACTTTCAGTTTTTCTGATTTATCTCCGCAAGGAATAAAGCACAAACGACGGAATGTAATGCACAAACGTGCCCAAACGAAGCACAAACGGTGGCACCCATTTTCCAGTCAATCGGCCATCAGGGGGCTATGAGTCCTCAGCCTCCAAGGAGTGCATAAAGCACAAACATGCACAAACCAAGTACAAACAAATGCATACTGTTTCGATACAAAATCTCTTTTTTCTGTTACTTTTTTTCTTTCCATCCTTTCTTTTCTTTTCACATCTTCCAGTTGGGAGGGGGTGGGGGGGGCTTTCCCACAGTTCTGCTGAAGAGGAGCGGGGAGCGACCGCAACCGTGGCACCGTCTATTCTGCCGTCGGTGATTGGAAGCATACATGCGCCCAAACGAAGCACAAGTGAAGCATAAACGTATAATACATGTATTTTCAGCTCAAAATTCGTGTACTAGGGGCGGGGGCGTTACTCCGGGTACCTCCTTGTATGCTAGTGAAGTCGCGGTTGATCACAAATGAGTCTATAGGTAGTACAAAGGTGCACAAACGAAGAACAAATTTTTGCATTCATTGGCAGAACATCTCGCTGTCATCTGGCCAGGCGCCATTATTTCTGTTGATAGCAGGGAGGGGGTTGAGCACAAACAAAAATATTGAAAGCACAAACGTGCACTAACGAAGCACAAACGATTGCACCCATTTTCGAGCCATTCGGCCTACTTGGGGGGCTACGTGTCTCCAGCCCCCCATTGACCTACTTTCCGTTTTTTTGATTTTTCTCCGCAAGGAATGAAGCACAAACGACGGGATTTGAAGCACAAACGTGCACAAACGAATGCATGTGGTTTCACTACAAAATTTCACCAATGGGGGGCTGGCGACATGGACCTCGCCGCAGCGGTAGACTGACGTACGCGGAACGCCGAAGAATCAATGTTGCCTTAGAGGCCAACTTTTCATCGTTTAAAATCTAATTTATTATTGTATTTATTTTTGCAAAAAAAAAGTTGTTGCCTCCGAAATCCGAGCACATTGTTATTAATCAACGAAAATTGTCATCAAATAAGTCACGCACGAGTGATCATTTTTGTCATGTTGAATATTAAAAAAAAAAATTCGCTTTCGCTCATGTGTAGCGCCGCTACACATGAAACTTCCCATGTGTAGAATTTGCTACACGGGCTATATAGCAGTTGCCGCCCCTGCGCGACTTTCACTAGAAAGGGAACGAATCAAATAAACTTTAGGAATAGGTTTTTGGGCTGCTAATTTGAATATTTTATTAGATTTTTAATCCGGCTCCCAGTGCGAGCACGAATTTGAAATTTCTTTGTAAAGGGTGAAACACAAAATCAAGTCAACACGCTCTGATTGGACAGACAACACAACCACAGACAACCAACTGGAGCACACACCAATAGGTTTATCATACGGCAATACACATTACTGTAAAAACAGGATCAACAAAAATAAATGGTAGAGAACTCCACTGAAGATGACATAACAGCCAAAATCGTTCTGGACAACAGAAGCAAAAAAGTGAATTTTGGCACACCCTAGAAACAGAATATTAGAAAAATCAAACAAAGCATCGACATTTGTAAATATTGTTTTAGATTTTCAGTTGTACCCAAATTTGAGCTCCCAAACTAAAATTTGTCTGTTCATGAAGCAGACAAAATTGATTAGTTTTGAAAATTGAGCAAAATTTTGAAATAAATTTTTTGGCCGTTGATTCGGCACATTGCTCTGAATTTTCAGTTTGGATCTAATTCGAACTCGAAAATTGGCTTTTGAAAAGGCAATTTACGTAGATTGGAAAATTGAATAAAGTATCAAAATTATTTTTTAGTTGTGGTGGTGGTAATTTTGAATATTTTATCAGACAGTTGATGCGCATTCAGTGCATGACTGAAGTCTAAAAATTAATCATGAAATTAATGTTTAAGGAACTGAGTGAAGTCTGATGGCTAATATGATTGATATACTTGAGATTAATGACCCTGTAATCTCTTTTTCAAAAACTTTGGTTGATTTCCTTCTTCGCCTGAATTTCGCCGAACTCGATGTTGACGCTTAAATCGAAACGCTTCAAAAATCCAGTTGGATGTTATTCCTCCTAATTTTCTTTCTCCTTTCAGAAACAGCTAACTCACACGCTTACTTATGAAACAAGGATACAGGGCGTGAGAGAAATCAAAGATTAACATGCAGACCGCGCGATAGTGCACATGAGAAGAAAAGTGCAGTAACCGGTCTTCAAAACGAGGTATCGTATCGCGAAGTCACTCGCAATAATTAGTACCCAGCGCTTTTATTTTAGTACGTGCTAAGCTCAATTAAAAATTTGTTGCCCTCTTTGATATCCCTCAGGAATACATACGTTGCTGAGATCTCTGAGCTTTAATTGTCTGTTGGTTCTCTAAAATTTGTCGAGTCCATTTTGAATGAAAACATGTCGTCCAAATGGAGGAGCCAATAACTTATTTCAGAACCCCAAAACATGAAGTTTCTGAATGGAACGTTTTTAAAATTTTTCGAATTTTGTCCTTGTGTTAAGAGCCGAAGCAGTGATGTGAAAAAATCACTGATCCGAAAATTAAATTTTCTTGCTAATAGTATTTGATTTCGGCAATTATAGTATTATGAAGAAATTTTCAAAATTGGAAGAAACCAAAAATTTTGAATTATAAACTGTTTTCAACTCAATTTTTCACGTTGAGTTTGGATTTAGTATTGAAATTTGGCGGCGATGCTCCGTTTCCGAAATACACTCGTAAACGTGGTCAATTTAGGTCAAACAATAACTCTAGCTCAAGTTTGACGACGGATTTGAATTCGTCTCGAATAACTGAGTAATCAGCACCAGCGCCGACGCCGAAGCTTTTTAGAAAAATTTTTTGACCCAAAAAAGACAATGCGGTCAACATGTGGTCAAAATGGGTCAAAAAATGACTCTAGCTCAATTTTGACAACGGATTCAGCGCCGACGCCGACGCTCTCCGAAAATTTATTCGCCCCAAAAAAGACATGAGTTAGTATGGAGGAATTTTCAAAATTCGAATACACCGAAAATTTCGAATGAAAGCCTGTTTTTAACTCAATTTTTAACGCTGAGTTCGAATTTCGTATTGAAATTTGGCGGCGACGCTCCGTTTCCGAGATACACTCGAAAATGTGGTCAATTTATGTCAAAAAATGACTAGTTCAAGTTTGACGATGGATTTTAATTCGTCTCGAAAAACTGAGTAATTAGCACCAGCGCCGACGCCGAAGTTCGCCGAAAAATTTTTTGACCCAAAAAAGACATGATGTATAATATTTGGATTGGTTTCGGGTTCGAGCCCACGTAACAACTCGCCAGAATTTGACCCAGGCCGGTTTTTCGGCCGGAAGGGAAGAAGACTGAGACAGCCTTAACAGCCTATCTGGCGTCCCTGAAGTAATGCTCGAAAGGGCGGATTCCAGGGGTCGGGTGGTGAGCAAATTAAAAAAAGAGAATAATAATATTTGATTATAGAACTTACAACAGCCACCACGATCAACACCAATGCGACGTTAGTTGAGACCATTATCAGCTCCAAGTTAACAGTCTAGAGATTAATGAAAAACACTACGTTACAATACCACTATAAAAAATCAAACAAGTGAAATTATCTGTGGGTATCCCGTGCCTTTTATATGCGTCGTAGTCATATGTCTGTAATTTCAAAAAATCGTAAGCCTATATATTACAACAAATTATTTAAGCTTTCGACAGTCGAGTTATTACTTTTCAGTTTACGCAATTACGGAATAATTATTATCCTAGCAGAATCAAAGCTATTAATTGAAAGCAGTATGACAGTTCGAAAGTAAATATGAAAATGTGTTTGGATGAGTTGCCGTCAGCTTTTTACCATTCTTTGAAATTGAGAAATTCATCAGGATTCCGAAGGCCTTCTCGAAAATTTTCCTGCTGTAAAATTTCAGTTTTGCTACCTGGCAAAATAGTCGGACTGGGAACCAAAATATAATAATCACAATAGTAATAATTTACTTATTAAATTTATCCCAATAAGGATCCCTCTCTGTCCACTCGTAAAGGTTTTCAAAATTAACTGGCAAAGAGAAACGGGTTATTGCTTTTCTAATTTTGCTAATCAGTGCCGCACATATTGGAATTTTCTCTCTTGAGGGTGAAGCATCTGATATTGAGTCTCGCTGAAGGGGACAGTTATTCATCGAATGCGGTGAGTGCAGTTGTTTATTTCCATGAGCTATTTATGATATTTTTTAAAGTAACCCCCCTCCTTCTCGTTCATCCAATTTATTTTTTAGAATATGGTCAATGTAACACCGGAAACTAATTTAGTGATATTGAAAATCTAAATGTTGAGATGCATACCTGTCGTGTTCTATGAAAATATTCTTATGGCTTCTGAGAGCTAAATAATTTGGAATTATTATCATGTATTGCATATGTTGACAGTATGAGTATGTCGTGTAATATTCGTTCATTCTATTTCCAAGTCTCCACAGTTTTGAACTTCGAGTATGAGTAATTTAGAAAACTTCGAGTACCTAAATTAGAAACTCTAAAAACCCGATATTGGATAAAGATAAATTATTTCATAAAAGTTTTGTCCTTCCGCCTTTACCTGCTTATTACCACAAATTTGTACTTGAGAGCAACTAATATTATAAATTGTTGTATTTACCTTTATATTCCAGCTAGGAACGCTATTTCATCTTTTCCGAAATCTCAACGTAACTAGGTAAATTTTGGTGGTTAAGATTAGGAAATGGAGTGTAAGTACACGTATACTCGTATATTTCAGAACAGTCGAAGTTCAGTCTTATTTGGTAATGATAAACTTTACACTTTTTGACTTTTCTTTTTTGCGACAAAAAATTTTACTGCTATTAACGTAAGCAGCTAAGAACAGAGCCTAGCAGAATCTTTAAGTCGTGAAATCCTCTCTCTGGAGTTTCAGAGCTTCCATTCTTTCTTGAATAGTAATATGAACTACTAATTCGACATTTTCTAATGAAAAAATACTGTACATTTGGTTATCGCCAGGAAATAATGTGAACGTGTGTTTCTGCGATACAATTCACGTTAGTAAAGACCAGTGTATCGATAAAAGTGATAAAGGTGAACATTCTAGTGTTAGATATCACACAGCAGGTAAAATCTTGCCGCTACAGTACGGTACGTAAACTCTACATACTCGTATAAACAAATTATATACACGACCGAGAATGATTCCCGAAGATTTCAAAAAAGAATTTAGCAAATTGTCAAAATTGATAATGGAATGAAAAGAAGAACTGAAAACGGACTTCAAAAAGGAGATGGCTGACTTGAAAATAACTATAGATGAAGTGGCGAAAAAACACGAGGCTCTAGAGTATGAAATATTACAATTAAAAAATGAGAACGAAAACCTCAACCACAAAATAGAAACCCTTGAACAATATAGTCGGAAAAGTAATATTGTGGTGAATGGCATTCGGAAAGAAAGAGGGGAAAGTGAAGAAGGCTTGATCATGGCTATAATCGAGGTGGCAGGAAAGCTCGGAGTTCAGTTAGAAACTCAGGACATTAGTTGTCTCCACAGATTACTAGCAAAAAACAAACAATTTCCCCCTATTATCGTAAAAATGAACAACTGGCGCAAAAAAACTGAAATGGTGAAAAAATCTAAAGAAAAAAAGCTAGAAAACATCTACGTAAGCGAACACCTCACACGCTACACCCGAGAATTGTTAGCAGAAGCTCAGAAACTATGCAATGAAAGATGGGTCAAATATGCATGGGTAAAGGAGGGTAGTGTTTTCATTCGCCAGGATGACAAGGAGCCGGCAATCAAAATTAGGGACAAAAGTACCTTGAACAAAATCAAAAGCACAATCATAGAAATGAGGAAGATGACTGGAAATCGAGGAAGTATAAAGGAAACAGAAGAAGCTGGACCAACTTCAGGAAAACGAACTCTAGAGTCACCCACTAGCCCAATACTGCATGAAATAGTAAGGAGAAAGTCAGAGGATATTCGTCACTACGCAACCCCAGCTGGGAAACATCATAAAAAATAATGTAATCTTATCAGGTCTCGTCCGAGCCAGGCAAAGGTACATAAAGAATCAAAAGAGGATGATCAAACTCAAAAGAATTACCTAGAAAGTTTGGTCAACGAAGGTAATCCAGACCGAAACCTCCCAATCTGTTCACAATCTGAATCTAAAATAATAAGACCACCCCTTAAAATGAAAAGCAAATCAATGAAAATAAATTTGAAACAAATTTACCCTGAAAGGTTAACTAAAGAAAACTCTCATGATCATATCCCTATCCTGAAAACTCTGGAAAGTAAAAACAAAAAGCAAAAACCCTACCCTATCGGGACCAATAATAAGAAAAAAGAGGATCTGTCGATAGCCACCCTAAATGTAAGAACTCTGAAATCACAAGAAAATCTGTTAGAACTAGAAGAAGCGCTAGGAAATACAAACATCAGCATTTTAGGTTTAGCAGAGGTTCGTAGGACAGGAAATAATATTCAAAATACACCATATGGAAACTTATTATTCTACATCGGGGAACAGGGTGGACAAGCGGGGGTAGGATTCATTGTAAAGTCACACATGAAAAGAAACATCATAGAAATAAAAGGCATATCAGATAGAATAGCTAAAATTACAGTAAAAACAGGAAAGGAAAAAACTTTAACCATCATTCAAGTATATGCCCCCACAGCTACATCAGAAGAAACTACAATTGACGAATTCTATAACAAGCTATCAGATTCAATTTTGAACATG
>CM063106.1:46841667-46881772 GCA_031841125.1 Acanthococcus lagerstroemiae
CAGAAGATGAAGTAGCTGATGCAGTAGCTATCAAATATAAAACAAAAATTTGTAAATGGCTACTAAATGTGCATATAACATCTGACAGGAAATATAGTAATGTACGCCAGAAAAAGTACAGCCTCAGGTGATAATACGAAGGCAACAGTTTTACTAACCTGGGTCACAAACAAATGCAGAACTAGTTTCTTGAAGAGCAGGCGCAACAGATCCGACTGTAATTGGTGTGATACCTAAATCAACAAGAATTTACATCAGTACCCCAAAGGAAATAATTGAATTATATTTGAATAACCACAGGCCGAAGTATTAGCGGCGTATCTTTTAATTGTACTCAGCAGTCAACGCACTGGTAATAAAGTAACCTTAAAGAAAGTAATTACCAATATCAGGCACGCTGGTCTTCTTCAAATTAGTCCGATTACGACTGCCTGGGTATTTTTGTTTGTCACTGAAGTGGGCATCACAAATCCTATATTTACAACGGATAGCTTTCATCGGCATTTGAAGAAGATCATATCTTCCAATCAATGTCAGCCACTTTTTGAAAAGCTGTAAGCACATGAAATCAATGATCATGAAATTGCAATTCAGTTTTGGATATTTTTTATTATTATACAAATAAATTGCATGTTCATGTATATTTTATGGAGTACAGGAACACGACTCATGCAACATGAAACTACTAATCAAGTCTACATGTAACTCTATTATCTATGAGACAAACGCCAACGTAAAAGATGCGTAAAATCGTAAAATGATAAACGAGGGCGACACCAGCGCTAATTCCTTTCCAGTGATGCGGCGATGAACTACAAACAGATCTTTAAAAAATCGGCGGAGTGCGCAGGCCATGGCTAAGCCGAGCCAAGCTAGACTCAAAGCGCTTCCAGAACGGAACCCATGCACAGGTATCGTCGCGTTGAAATACTAGTGTTTTTTTGTGTTGGTAATTTACTCGGAGGCGGAGGATAGTCGTGCAGTGTTACATGCAGTAAGGAAAAGAAGCGATAGAGCCAGCGCTCGCCTTGCTGGCCTATACGAATATGTACGAGGACTGCCGAACGCCGAACAGTATACGCTTCTGTTTCCACCGTCTCCTCACGTATCTCCCGTGAATTTATTGTATATACCTACTTAAGCGTAAGTGTCAATACAGTCTCTGTTTTGCCCAGTGTTTCATTATCTTTTATTTGTTAGAAGTTGAAGTTGATATTGTAAATGAAAACTTATTTTCTCGGGAATTTTCAGGGTAAGCGGCGCTTACCTTGCTTGCCTGGAATGCACGCCACTGTCTGCTATTGGCAAATAGTAGCAAGTGGCAAGTGCTTCCATCTCTACTATAAAAAAAATTATCGCAGCAGGATAGTAGCATTTGCTTCTTGGTAGCAAAGATAGTTGCATCAGGTAGCAAATGCTCCTATGAGCTGAAACATAGCAGCGCACATAGTAGCACAAGCAGCAGGATAGAACATTTGCTTCCAAGTAGCAAAGATAGCCGCATCAGGTAGCAAGTGCTCCTATGAGGTGATACATAGCAGCGCACATAGTAGCACACATAGTAGCACAAGCAGCAGGATAGAGCATTTGATTCCAGGTAGCAAAGATAGCCGCATCAGGTAGCAATTGCTTCTATAAGGTGAGACATAACAGCGCACATAGTAGCACGCCTAGTAGCAGAAGTGCGTGTCATGATTGTGCGAAAACAATTAAAGCAAAAGAACCAAGGTCATAATTAAAGCATAAAACCTGTATAGAAATCGTAAGCACGTCTGGACCTGCTGAGTGGGATGTGCCAAAAGCAGGATTGTCCACTCCTGCTCATACGTATAGGAAGAGAACGCTCCAAGCCGATAGTAATATTAAATTACATTTTCGCTAGTCAATGTTGCAACTTTTGCAAATTCCAAATTTGATCATGGATTAGCTCTAATTTTTAATGAAAATGAATAATGAATAATACTATTTTTAAACTCAAGCAGCGAAAGTGCGATAATTTCAGACAGCGAAACTTACGTTTATTCGCACCGGATTTGGCAACAATGATAACGATGAAAACAGTGGCGAAAAGTAAAACAGTGTGGATATGGAATTTGCGACGTGGTCCAGAAAAAAGGCCTGTGTGGTAACTGGACACTGAGGCCCCCTTTTCTTGGGTCGCGTTTCATATTTCTACTTTTTGCCACTACTATTGACGATTTTTATTGGTCGACGTTTCAACGAGTTCTATTGGTCAAAAATAAAAGAGCTCCAAAGTTTTGCTCTTCGTTAACGTTTGAATTTGGAAAGTTGAAACTTGTTGCGTTGATTTGTATTATAAAAAAATTTCTTAAATATGTCTTCGTTTAAAAAAGCATCTTACAAGTACGAGCAGCGATTCGTGAACATCGATTAGCGCCACTCGCTTCGCTTGTGGTACTATCCATCGAACACGTTGCGATATTTCTCACTTTCGCTGCTCGTACAGTAATATACTGTATATTATTGTGACTGTATTAGTGGAGGGAAAAAAATTCTAGAAAAAGTAGAGTGTGCCCAAGCACACTCGGGCAGACACACCTATCATAGAAACTATATGACATATAGCGTCTACTGATAAGCTCTCTTCAACGTGGGTACCCATTTTCGTATCGGGGGCCAAATTTGAAAAATTCTACTTTTTACGCCCTTTCCAACGATACTGATTACTCATTCTGTCAACAAATGTGGCTAAGTAAGTCCGTTTTGCTTAACAGCGTCCACTTTGTAACGTCAAGTAGAATAGTTGGCAATTCGTCCATCTCTGTAGCGGGCGATGTACGTTTCGGTTGGCAATACGTACATCTTATTTTCGATACACTCTGGGTTCGGTTGGCAGTTCGTAGTACATCGCATTTTCTCCCACCAGTGGCGTAGTGTCAGGGGGCACGTGCCCCCCCCCCAATATTTTTACATAGTCCTCTAATATCGGCGATTGTTAAAAACTGCCGCAGTTTTAGACTTTTTCTCCCTTGAAAATCTTATTGTGCCCCCCCCCCCTTTGGGAAACCCCTAGCTACGCCACTGCCTCCCACGGTTTGCAATTTGCCGACCTGGTTGGCAATTCACTTGCGCCCAGCATCAGCATATCATACCCACTATCCAGAACATTCACAAACTCAGCAGTTGTTTTCAAAACAAAAGTACAATTTAAATTTCACATGCCCTGTTTACATAGGATTAGGGATGGTTGAAAGCATACTCGTATTCTCAGCATATACGTATTGCATGCTGAGAAATACTATCATCAAGTTGACGAAAACAATTAAATATCTCTCACTGTATCCTAAATTTGAATTAAATCAGTCACAGGTTCAATCAGTAATATCTTTGACAGATTTTTCGGCGGACATTCACTAACTGAATTAGATAGTATATCACTGACGAATTCATCAAAATGCTGCAACATATGAGAAAACGATTACTGATTGAATACGTGGTAGCCTTATCGCTGACCCAGATTTGGAGAGTTGTCCACATATATGGCTTATTTGATTCGGCGAGCAGGATGGCGGGATCAAGAGATGATGTTTTGAAATGAGGGACGACGAGCCTTGGAATATTGCTAAAAAGCTCTGCCAAAGCATCCCCCATTGATCTGAAGGTCGATAGAAAGTTCGAGAATTGCAGCACCACAATATGAACACGGAAACAAAATATCAGCTGGGGAATTTTTTATATTGCCAGGTATATTACACCAACATTTCAAGTTTTACTCATTTTCAACTTCGATACTAGGACCATTTAGTAATGCTTTCTCTTTTGAGAAGCCATGGAATTTAATGCAGGGCCAGAGTTGGTTCTACCGTAGGAAATCCCTGAGTATCGATACCTCGTACTTGAAGAATTTTCAACCAAAATTGTCAGTTCTGAGAATTTATAGGGGAAACTGCGATTGCACGTTAAAATAAAGTGAATAAAAGATAGGAAGATATAACGATAAAATCGAGTGTCTGAACTATAGGAAATATGCCGATTAACGTTACACATTGCACGTTTTTTACAATGAAATAACACCAACTTAAAACGAGTTCAACAATTGAAAAATATATTACACGACTATTTTCCCCAGGTGCTCTCTTTCATGGGCCCTCCTGAAGTTTTTCTCAACTTTTTTCAAGCGCAAGTTTTAGTTTTACCTTTTTGCAGCCTGTATAGGTAAAGGAAAATTTATCACTATCAAAGAGCTATCCCTTTCTGTTTTTCCTCAATTAGCCCATTTTTCCTCGCTGGCATCTTCACATGAGTATGACCCGGATCCGAGTCAGTTTTACCTTTTTAGACTCTTCTTGACCCTAAAGATCCGTCACCAATCGTATGTTCGCTATTCATTAGTCTCACTCGAGTGTTTTTCAGACACAAGTCCACGTCATCTAAAACGTTCAGGTCTTGTGCATCATAGGTAGATCCATTAATTATACCGCATGATTTATAATGTTTTTGTACGACTATACAAGATACCGGTGATTAAACCAGTTTAAGCAAATAATAATAATAAGTACCTACGTATTTGAAAGCAATTAAAGTGACATTTTCTGAATAATATCGACTGATTATTTATTTTTTTATTGAATAAACAATTCCGTGAACAACAGCCACGGAACCCACTTTGCGCAAGTTCTCATGAAACATGACGATTTTTCGCAAAAAAACCTGACGATTTCGCGCAACATTTTGAATTATTTATCTCGGATTTACATGATTTCTAATTAAATTTAATATAATATATAGTCAACTTTTCACCACCGATTGCCAAAAACTCGGTTAATTTGATGAAAAACGCGCAAAATTATTCATGTTGGTTATCACTCTTATCAAACTTGGGGCAAAATGTGTGAACAAAGCCAAAGTGCCATTTCCATAACGGCTGTGAGTGATGTGATCTCGGCAGTACTGAGGAGAAAAGGAGCTCTTTTTCGCTGAGATATATTTCCTTTGTATGGGGATTTTGCAGTACGTTTTGAAAACGCACATAGCTGTTTTATAAAGCAAAAACGATCAGCTTCATGGTCGATGCGTAGCTTGAAATTACAAATGCTTATCTTCCGAAATCTGTCCAACAGCGCGCCATGTGAAACTCTGGGAAGTCCTCTCTCATATTCGGTCAAAAGTATCTGATCATCTTCCTCACTGCCACCAACATTTTTAAAGGCTTGAATACTTCGGGAATTTCGTAATAGAGAATTCACCCATAACAAACACCAAGACAGGATCACCCGTTCCGATAGCTAACATATAGTCAATGTGAAGAATTAGATATAGATGGGAGGGGGGAGGGGTACCTGAAAAAAACTTCGAACCAAAACCGGGCAATTTCAATCAAGCCTGCATTCGGTAAATTGCATCAATTCCGCACTGGCAAGACTGCGGCATTACATGAGGAGTAGTTTTCCAAAACGGCCTAAGTCCAAAACAGCGATTTTACAGCTGAAGCAAATAACTGTTTCCGGGTATTTACAATAGTTCCGACGCAGATGACACCCTTGTTGCATATTCAAACATATACAGGAATATAAGTAGGTCGAAGTTTCGTACCAGCTATGCGCTAATAACAGAGATATAACGCCACCAACTTCAGTATCTGTGGACTTAATACATTTTGGATATTTTCCATTTTTTGGCTTCCGACACTTCCTCTATAGGTTATTCTGACACTTTTGTGCTTCGAGGTGAAGCGTCACATATTTCTCCACCAGATAACGCGTTTGTCTCATTTTTGCTCGAAATGGACTTAAGCCGTTTTGGGAAACCACTCCTCACATATGTACCACAATAAACGGAATTTTCATATGGTAGCAGGAGTAGTGCTACTCGTTTCAAAATCATCCGAGCTAGATTCAAAAGTAAGACAATAGTATATTTCAAGTCAAGGAGCGAAAATGAGGTTTATCACGATAAGTTGAATATGTTGCGAGACGAGCCGGAGGCGAGTTGAGCAAATTGAACGAGTCGTGATAAACCTGATTCGCTCCTTGCCTCGGAAGATATTTTGTTCTACAAATGCATCGAAATTCGAAAAGCGTTTCCGCTGCCATGGAAGTATCCACAAACTAATTATTATCGAACAGAAGACGAACGAAAATAGTACGCGTTCGTTGTGGACGTTTCGAATCGTTTCCTTCCAAGTGTACACTGTACAGAAAAAATTATCTTTTCACGCCTAGTACAGATAAAAACGCGTTATCAGTGCTGATCGCTACGACAAATGTCACTTTTGCTACGGAAAACAGTTACGCGAAAACGCGTTTTCGATGCATGTGTAGAACAAAACACTTTGTACTTTTTGTACTTACCAAGCAGGAAAGAAATCACAGAACTTGAAAATATCAGCCGCGGTATTTTTTTTTTATATTGTTGCTAGCTAACCTACATCAACATTTCAAGTTTTGTTCATTTTTAACATCGATACTAGGTCCATAGCCGCGGAATTTTTTATATTGCCAGGAAACGTACACCAACATTTCAAGTTTTGCTCCTTTTTAACTTCGACCATATAGGTCCATTAATAATGCTTTCTCTTTTGAGAAGTCATGAAATTTAATGCAGGGCCAGTTGGTCCCACCATAGGAAATTCCTGATTGTCAATACCTCGTATTTGAAGAATTTTCAACCAAAATTGTCAGTTCTGAGAATTTATAGGGGAAAATGTAAGTGCACGTTGTCATAAAGTGAATAAACGATAAGAGGATAACAATAAAATCGCCTGTATGAAGGATATAGGAAATGTGCCAATTAACGTTACACATTGCACGTTTTTTACAATGAAATAACACCAACTTAAAACGAGTTCAACAATTGAAAAATATATTACACGACTATTTTCCCCAGGTGCTCTCTTTCATGGGCCCTCCTGAAGTTTTTCTCAACTTTTTTCAAGCGCAAGTTTTAGTTTTACCTTTTTGCAGCCTGTATAGGTAAAGGAAAATTTATCACTATCAAAGAGCTATCCCTTTCTGTTTTTCCTCAATTAGCCCATTTTTCCTCGCTGGCATCTTCACATGAGTATGACCCAGATCCGAGTCAGTTTTACCGTTTTAGACTCTTCTTGACCCTAAAGATCCCTCACCAATCGTATGTTCGCTATTCATTAGTCTCACTCAAGTGTTTTTCAGACACAAGTCCACTTCATCTTCTTGCCGCTAGTGTAGAGGGTGAGGAAAAATTTGTGTCCAATTCTTTTTGTTTCTCCCCAGAATGATAACCCAAACTTCCTCGCCCGCCTCCTCTCATCATTTTCTGTACCCCCTAGATTCTGAGGATCTCTTACCATCCTCTGGTTCACAATTTACCAATTTACTTTTTCCTCAAGTGCCCGATTCCAGTGACCTTCCTCAAGTCTCACTTAAGTGTTTCCAGATATGAGTTAGTTTCACCAATCTGTAGGCATTTAGGAGTCGAGTTTCAATTACGTCGACGTACAATGTGTATCGCTACTTTAATATTTTTCGTTGTTCAATTTGTTTTGTAATTAGACTAAAATTTTTTCCTTCTCAGATAGAAATATTTTATCGTGCATCCATTTCTTCTATAGTTCGTAACTTCATCTTTCGGAAAAATCATTTTTCAATCATTACATTTTTTTTTTTTCAGAATCGTTCGTAGACTCTGTTTTATTAGGCGATTAAATGACACCCGAATTTATATCTATTGATTTAGCAGATTACGTGCAATCACAGAACACTGCATATTACACTTCCAATTATTTGTGAATTATTGTTCCGCGTCATCTAAAACCTTCAAGTCTTGTGCCTCATTGGTGAATCCATTAATTACCATGATTTATAATATTTTTGTACGACTGTACGAGATACCGATGATTAAACCAGTTTAAGCAAATAATAAGTACGTATTTGAAAGCAATTAAAGAGACATTTTCTGAATAATATCGACTGTTAACTTATTTTGTATTGAATAAACAAATCTGTGAACAACAGCGACCTACACTACAATTATTGTAGAATTGCCGCTCGACTCAATGCGGGCTGTAAAAACTACATTTCACTAGTTGCAAACATTACATAATTTCCTGATTAAAATATGGAAAATTTTAAGAGGCAAGCCCCTTATCTTCGCTTTATTTACCGAGCAATTCAGTGTACAATAGAGTGGACCTCGTTTTTTTAATTTCCAATTATGGGGCTATCTTTTAAGTTCTTAAAAAAATTTCGAACCCAAACCATAAAAAGCTCGACTTTGATAAAATGATTTCAATAATTTTAGTATAACTCAATGAAATACAAAAGAAAAAATTATAATCTAGCAAAGGCACCCAATTTTTATGAACTTTGGAGCGAAAGAAGAGAGGATGTTGTTTTCCATCTGATGAGATTTGTAAAATTGTCGTCATTCATGTATACCAGATTTCTGCTTCCTGTAGTCACACAGAGGATCGCAGATTACAACTTGAAATAGACAAAATTAAACTAAACAAGAGCATAAAAAAATTATCAAAATAGAAGTCATTTTGTTTACTTGCATTTATTTTTCTTGTAGTTTTCAATTTACACAAGCGGGCCCACGGGTTATGTAAAGATGACTTCTGAAGTCAAAATTTCAATTAAAAATTATTCTCTTCAAGAATAACAGAATAAGCCCAATAAAATTAATGTAACAATTGAGAACCTGATTTCCAAACGCGCTTAGTCCATAAAACGAAATGTTGGGAAAACGAAAAAAACATTCTGACTCGCGAAAGATAAGTGGTAACACTGATTCATTTAGGAGGATGGGAGAAAGCGGGATTGATGCTAATACCACCCAAGTATGAAGGTTAGCGTGTGAACAGTCTTCGAGCTACGGGAGTGCAAATTGGTGGAAGTTTTGGTAGACCATGTCATACTTGTGAAAGGTCAAAGTTCGTACATCTTGACCTAGAAACTGTCCGGAAATTCGGAAGATACAGCTTAGAGACGACCAGTCCGGTGAATGAGGCCTACTTGAAGAATGCTCCCTCCCTTCCTCCACCTTGCAGACATCCTTGTTCCCCCCCCTCCCAAACAGGAAAAAGCAAGCATGACTCACAGTCGTAAATGTCTTATATTCATAAAATTTGAAAAAACAAGCATGTAAGCCAGTATTATAAAAAAGGACGAAAAAAAGAGGTTTAGCTGGCTGTAAAGTCGTGATACAATCGTGAAACCAACTCTGAAATGTGTCTTTTGACTTCCTCCACCCGATTGCGCTAAGAACTCGATTTTCGATTTTTGGATCAAGCGCGTTTTGGAAGTCAGGTCCTCAATTGTATTAAAAAGGAATTTTTCGCAGTAAAATTTGGATTACGAGGTCTAAATTCTAGATTGACTAAGAATGTAACACAATAATACTTGCAATCTGCTGCCGAAAGATCCCTCATGTTGATAGGTGGTTTCCTCGATTCTCTAGGATGAGTTGCATTTCACGTATCTCAAACAGTCTTTCGACTAACTACGAGGCGAAGGGAAAAAATTTCACATTTTCGCTAAAACTTTGCACTAACTTTGCTACAAACTTTCAGCATACGTGAGGAGAAATTTTGTTATTTAAAATGAAATACCAACCTAACTGTGAAAATTATTAGAGGTTTGGATTTAGATGATCTTTTTCGCTTTCTACGTCACGTCAATTTTGCCCCAATTTCAAGTCAACTTCGGATTCATTGCGTTACAAGGAAAAATTCACTTTTTCTTATATTTGCATTTCATCTGGCATGACTTTTCGACGACGTGTCCATAGATAATATTGAATATCATATGTATTTGTCATTTTTCTTTTTAAATTATAGATTTCGGGTCCCTGAATCCAAAATCTGATAGCATATTCGAACTGAATAAGAATTACTGAATAGAAACTTCTTTGTCACTGATTTTCCACGTCAAGAAGGTTTTGCTTCCTCTCAAAAGTAGAATTTTAATTTATAAGGTACAATCAGAACCTCTGATTGGAAATCTGTTGCAATATTCAAAATCATTAACAGCCCAAAACATTTACTTCATTATTTTTTTCCATTTTTCTATTTAGATATTTTTCTCTGTTTTTTTAATTAAAGTCAATTTCGCTAATTTAAGTCATAAAAATTTTCATTTTACAGCTTAAATCGGGAGTCAATCAAATATCTCCATCTGATAAAATACTAGCACTCAGCGGAAGAAAAGTAATTTCGATAGCTTGTACAGTATTTTTTCATTAGAAAATGTCGAATTAGTAGTTCATGTTACTATTCAAGATAGAATGGAAACTCTGAAACTCCAGAAAGAGGATTTTACGACTTCAAGATTCTTCTAGGTTCTACTGTTCTTAGCTGCTTACGTTAATAGCAGTAAAATTTTTTGTCGCAAAAAAGCAAAGTCAAAAAGTGTAAAGTCATCATTACCGAATAAGACTGAACTTCTACTATTCTGAAATACGAGTATACGTGTACCTATACCACATTTCCTAATCTTGACCACTAAAATTTACCTAGTTACGTTTAGATTTCTGAAAAAAGAATTTCAGTCGCGAAGAAATAGCGTTCCTAGCTGGAATATGAAGGTAAATACATCTATGTATAATATTAGTTGCCCTCAAGCTCAAATTTGTGGTAATAAGCAGGTAAAGACGGAGGGACCAAACCTTTATGAAATAATTTATCTTTATCCAATATCCGGACTTTAGAGTTTTTAATTAATTTAGATACCCGGAGTTTTCTAAATTATTCGTACTTGAAGTCCAAAACTGTGGAGACGTGGAAAGAGAATGAACGAACATTACACGACATATACTCGTACTATCAACATATGTAATATCTGATAATAATTCAAAATTATTTAGCTCTAAGAAGCCATAAGAATATTATCATGAAACACGGCCGGTGTGCACCTCAACATTATTTAGATTCTCAATATCTCTAAATTAGTTTCCCGTGTTACATTGACCATATTCTGAAAAATAAATTGGATGAACGAGGGCGGGGGGTTACTTAAAAAAATATCATAAATAGCTCATGGAAATAAACAACTACACCCACCGTATTCGATGAATAACTGTCCCCTTCAGCGAGACTCAATATCAGATGCTTCACCCTCATGGGAGAAAATTCCAATAGGTGCGGCACTGATTAGCAAAATTAGAAAAGCAATAACCTGTTTTTCTTTGCCAGTTAATTTTGAAAACCTTTACGAGTGGACAGAGAGGGATAATTTTTAGGATAAATTAAATAAGGTAATAATTCCTATTATTATTATTATTATTATTATTATGTTTTGGTTCCCAGTCCCATTATTTTGCCAGGTAGCAAAACTGAAATTTTACAGCAGGAAAA
Organism: Acanthococcus lagerstroemiae; assembly: GCA_031841125.1. Classification (NCBI taxonomy): domain Eukaryota; kingdom Metazoa; phylum Arthropoda; class Insecta; order Hemiptera; family Eriococcidae; genus Acanthococcus; species Acanthococcus lagerstroemiae. Next base: position 46,852,961 of record CM063106.1, read on the forward strand.
TTTTTGATAAGGCCTTCGTTATCCTGGCTTAGTTCTCAATTTCAGAGAATGGTAAAAAGCTGACTGCAACTCATCCAAACCCATTTTCATATTTACATTCGAACTGTCATATACTGCTTTCAATTAATAGCTTTGATTCTGCTAGGATAATAATTATTCCGCAATTGCGTAAACTGAAAAGTAATAACTCGACTGTCGAAAGCTTAAATAATTTGTTGTAATATATAGGTTTACGATACATACGACAACGACGCATATAAAAGGCACAGGACACCTACAGAATTTCACTTGTTTGATTTTTTACAGTGGTATTGTAACGTAGTGTTTTTCATTAATCTCTAGACTGTTAACTTGGAGCTGATAATGGTCTCAACTAACGTCACATTGGTGTTGATCGTGGTGGCTGTTGTAAGTTCTATAATCAAATATTATCATTCTCTTTTTTCTAATATGCTCCTCACCCGAGCCCTGGAATCCGCCCTTTCGAGCATTACTTCAGAGACGCCAGGGAGGCTGTTAGGGCTGTCTTAGCCTTCTTCTATTCCGGGTCGAAATCTGGCGAGTTGCTACGTAGGCTCGAACACGGGACCAATTCAAAAATATCATACATCATGTCTTTTTTAGGTCAAAAAAATGTTCGGAGAGCTTCGGCGTCGGCGCTGATGCTAATTACTCAAATTTTCGAGACGAATTAAAATCCGTCGTCAAAATTGAGCTGGAGTCATTTTTCGACCTAATTTTAACATTTTTTCAAGTGTGTCTCGAAAGCGGAGCGTCAGCGCCCAAATTGAACACCGAATTCGAGCTCAGCGCGTAAAAAATTGGGTTAAAGTCAGTCGTTAATTCAGAATTTTTGGTTTTTTCGAATTTTGAAAATTTCTCCATACTATACATCATATTATTTTTGGAGCGAAAAAAAATTCCGGAGAGCTTCGGCGTCAACGCTGATGCTAATTACTCAATTCGTCGAGATGAATTCAGATCCGTCATCAAAATTGACCTAGAGTCCTTTTTTGACCCAAATTGACCACATTTTCGAGTGTATCTCAGAAACGGAGCGTCGCCGCCAAATTTGAATACGAAATTCGAACTCAGCGTTAAAAATGGAGTTTAAAACAGTCTTGAATGCGAAATGTTTCGTTTATTCGAATTTTGAAAATTCCTCCATACACATCATTTCTTTTTTGGGGTCAAAAAAATTTTCGGAGAGCTTCGGCGTCGGCGCTGGTGCTAATTACTCAATTTTTGGAGACGAATTCAAATCCGTCGTCAAAATTGACCTAGAGTCATTGTTTGACATAAATTGACCACATTTTCGAGTGTGTCTCGGAAACGGAGCGTCAGCGCCCAAATTGAACACCAAATTCGAAATCAGCGTAAAAAATTGAGTTAAAATGAGTCTTTAATTCGAAATTTTTGGTTTTTGAAAATTTTGAAAATTTCTGTATACACATCATGTCATTTTTGGGACAAATAAAATTTTCGGGAGAGCTTCGGCGTCTGCGCTGGTACTAATTACTCAATTTTTAGAGACGAATTCAAATCCGTCGTCAAAATTGAACTAGAGTCATTTTTTGACCTAAATTAGCCACATTTACGAGTGTATCTCGAAAAAGGAGCGTCGCCGCCAAATTTTAATACGAAATTCGAACTCATCGTGAAAAATTGAGTTAAAAACAGTCTTTGATTCAAAATTTTTGTTTTTTTTCAAATTTTGAAAATTTCTACATAATATTATAATTATTGAAATCAAATGAGGAGTTATCTGTCAAAAGGGCGCTTGACATATGGGATTCCCATATGTCAAGCGCCCTTTTGACCGATCACTCCTCAAATATTATTAGCAAGAAAGTTCAATTTTCAGAACAGTGATTTTTTCACATCTCCGCTTCGGCTCTTAACACGAGGACAAAATTCGAGAATTTTAAAAACATTCCATTCAGAAACTTCACGTCTCGGTGTTTTGAAATAAGTTATATAGGCTCATCAGTTTGGACGGCATGTTTTCCTTCAAAATGGACTTGACGAATTTTAGAGAACCAAGAGACAATTAAAGCGCAGAGATCTCAGCAACGTATGTATTCCAGCGTGATATCAAAGAGGGCAACAAATTTTCAATTGAGCTTCGCACGTACTAAAAGATAAAAACGCTGGGTACTAATTATTGTGAGTGACTTCGCGATGATGCGATACCTCGTTTTGAAGACCGCCAGTTTCTGCACACTTTCTTCTTATATGCACCATCACGCGATATGCATGTTAATCATTGATTTCACTTACCCCCTGTATTCTTGTTTCATGAGGAAGCGTGAGAGTTTACTGTTTCCGAAATGAGAAAGAAAATTAGGAGTAATGACATCCAACAGGATATTCGAAGCGTTTTGATTTAAGCGTCAAAATCGAGTTCGGTGAAATTCTAACGAAAAAGGAAATCAACCAAAGTTTTTTGAAAAAGGGATTACAGGGTCATTAATCTTAAATTAAATTTTCTTTTTAATTACAAGTTATATTTACAGTAATTACTGGTGGGTATCTAACTGTACACGTAGCTATACTAGTCAATAGAACTAGTTAAAGGGTAAGCGTGTTCTTCGCGGTCTACGGACGTCCTCTGAGTTGTCTAGGAGTCCGATTGCTGTGGCGTTAACGTGGTTGTGAATCTTAAATATATCAATCATACTGGCCATCAGACTTCACTGAGTTCCTTAAACATTAATTTCATGATTAAATTTTAGACTTCAGTCATGCACTGAAGGCACATCAACTGTCTGATAAAATATTCAAAATTACCACCACCGCCATTACTAAAAAATAATTTTGATACATTGTTCAATTTTCCAATCTACGTAAATTTTGCCTTTTCAAAAGCCAATTTTCGATTTTGAATTAGATCCAAATTTAATATTCAGAATGTTCCGAATCGACAACCAAAAAATCTATTTCAAAATTTGGCTCAATTTTCAAGACTAATTAATTTTGTCCGCTCCTTGAACAGACAAATATTAGTTTGGTAGTTCAGATTTGGGCACGAGTGAAAATCTAAAACAATATTTGAAATCAGCGACCCAAATAACACAAATGTCGATGCTTTGTTTGATTTTTCTAATATTCTGTTTCTAGGGTGTGCCAAAATTCACTTTTTTGCTTCTGTTGTCCAGAACGATTTTGGCTGTTATGTCATCTTCAGTGGAGTTCTCTACCATTTCTTTTTGTTGATCCTGTTTTTACAGTAATGTGTATTGCCGTATGATAAAGCTATTGGTGTGTGCTCCAGTTGGTTGTCTGTGGTTGTGTTGTCTGTCCAATCAGAGCGTGTTGACTTGATTTTGTGTCTCACCCTTTACAAAGAAATTTCAAATTCGTGCTCGCACTGGGAGCCGGATTAAAAATCTAATAAAATATTCAAATTAGCAGCCCAAAAACCTATTCCTAAAGTTTATTTGATTCGTTCCCTTTCTAGTGAAAGTCGCGTACCTTGGCCCAGTAACTTGAGCAGAGCAAGTTAGCCATTTTGAAAAAGGAGGATTCGACGATTGCAAAGGCTGTGAAAGGCTTTGTACGGACCAACCCCTTAATCCCGTTAGAGACAAACATAATTTAAAGTAGATTCGTGGGAGGGCAGCCCAGAATAAGGAGTTCAAACAGTAACACATGCGGCACAGTAAATAATGAGTCAAGGCTGAAGTTTCAGAAATTTGTGCAGGGGGGGAGCAATCATTTTTGTTTTTAAATATCACGCCGGGAAGTTGCACTAAAGAAATCACGGACCTTAAAGATCGGAATTCTAGATCTGATTCGAGTTTAAAATCGCACATATCAAAGGTATAATTTTATATGCTTTCTGCTTTCATACCCTTATTTTTGAAAAAATGTCCATAAATATTTCTATTAACAACACGGCTGCAGACTGCAGTCGCGCAGGGCGCAGCAAAGATCAAGATCAATGAGCACATAGCTGGAAGAAAAATAAATTTCCATGGGAATGCCACTCACTGAATTAAATTGCATGTTACCATGAAAAGCTAAATCATATGGACTGGCTTTGTGTCGGGCGGCATGACAATTTCTTAGTGTCCCTTTCCGAGTGCGAGTGAACTTGGTAATTTTCCATTTGTATAGGGTGTGCCAATTCACTTTTTCTTCTTCTATAGTCCACAGCGCTTTCGGCTGTTATGCCATCATTAGTGGAGTACCCTAAATGAGACTTCTATCTTGTGGTCCTGCAGTCGTAGTCGAGAGTAGTACCGTATGGTGAACCTGTTTAATCTTGTGCTCCAGTTGGTTGTCGGTGATTATTCAGTCTGTCTAATCAGTGGGTGTTATGTTATGTTATTAGTTGGAGTAAGTTCTCGCTTTGGAAGTTAGTTGCTGTGTTTATTAGGTTGTTCTGTTTTGTTTTTGCCTTCATTATTTCTAGTTCTTTTAACTTTTTTTTTCTTGTCATGTTTTCTATGTGTAGGATTTTATACTTTTCTGTCAATTTGTCATTGTTATGTCCCTGGTCATTGCAGTGTTTTCCAAACAGTGATTTGTCATCATTTAGTTTCTGTGATTTTTCATGTTCTTTGATTCTGCTTGTGAACAGCCGAAGGCGGTCTGGACTACAGAAGAAGAAAAGGTGAATTGGCACACCCTAAAAATGGAATTAAAATATCTATTGATAACACGGCTGCAGACTGTAATTGTGCATGGCGCAACAAATGTCAAACACTGAATTCGTGTTGGGGGAATGTTACAGTTTTAGCTAAAGTATACCCATGGCTGAAAAAAAATGAAAATATCAACCACTGCATTCGTGTTGGGGGGGGGGGGCGTTACAGTTTTCAAGCGTGTTGGGGGAGCATTATCTGTTTTCGCTCATGTACATCCATGGCTGGAAGAAAATGGAAATGTCAACCACTGAACTAAATTTTCACCATGAAGAGCTAAAGAACTGTGAGCTGAACTGAGCTGGAAATGAGAAGAGGAAAGAAGAACTCTGGTCATGCAGGGCGCAGCAAAGATCAAGATCAATGAGCACATAGCCGGAGTTACGTTTTTCGCTGAAGTATACCTATAGCTTGAAGAAAAAGAGATTTCCATGGAAATGTCAACCACTGAATTCATTTCACGGGAGTGTTACAGTTTTCGTTCAAGATATACCCAGCAGTAAGAGCATGTAAAATGCTAAAAACGGACTATTCTTGTAGGTATACACTGAAAATAAAACCTGTGTGAAAGAAACGCACCGGGGCAGGTAGCCCCGCGGGCTTAACAAAACTATGCGTAAAGCGTTATCGAGATGACAGGGTTTTGATAGGGAGGGGGGGGGGCGTGGAGCGAGCGGATGGAGATCACAGAGAGCAGAAAACGTGTAAATCGAGGACGGAGAATGCGTAATGTGAAAGGGGAAAATAAGAGCCTATCCTACACAGGCTGAACACAGGCAGGGATAGCGGGAATAGAAAATACCTGCCTCAGAGGTCCGTTACGCTCACCAGCCGGGAACAGTGCACCGATTCCAATTCACAACCTCTGCTTATAAAGCCAGCAGATCTGCGATTGTGTATCGAAATCCGGAGAAGGAAGAGAGAGAATGAATGTGGAAAATACGGAGAAAGCGGATCATATAGAGTAGGGATGATTCCTTCCCAATCTTGATTGCGCTGCAGAACTAGAAAAGGAGTCCGTAAGACAAACAGAGAAAAAAAGAGGGGGTGTATCTGTACGAAGCGGAGAACTAAATGAAGATGCGTATTACAATGAGGATCACGCCGCCGCAAAGGTTTGCCCAAATGGCGGTACAAATTTATAGACAAAGATGTCATCAGACCTTTTTTGTATGTAGTTCGCCGGGCAGTTTAGAAGACAAGTACGAAGCGTCATCACAACACCTTTCAATATACCAAAGTTGGTTGTACGTTTTAGTTCCCATTTCACAGGAACCCCCCCCCCCCACTCACACACGCAAAAAACCAATAATAATAACAACATCAAAAAACTAGATTTTACAACATAAATGTTTTCTTTCGCCCTGGGTACACCTAACCTCGCCGTTGAAACAACAGGAAGTGGTAGAGTAAATTCATTTAATGTCCTGGAAGGTAAACGGCTCAAGAGGTTCCTCGTTTGTGACAATAGGTAGCCTTTAAAATATTTCTGAATGTCTAAACGTTAGCTGCGTTCAATGGCAGCTTCGACTTTGGCAGGTTTATTCTTGGGGCGATTAACATACAAGCATTCAGTGTTCAATTATCAAGTAAAGTTTACTTGCAAGGAAAAATGATTATGCTATTCTGACGTACAGTGGAGATAAGTAAAGGGAAATTCAGGGTTGTGTGATTAGTGCAGGTGTATCGAATTCAGTGAATTGCTCATGAAATTGAAAGTGTAGGATGTTGCCAGCGATATATTGCATTAATTAAAGTTCATGGATGGAAGGGAGCACCATGTACTTCTGCATGCCTGCAACTAAAATATAAGGAACCTGCGGCACATCAGTAAGCATTTTACTTCTCTGAGAAATTTTGAGCCGTGGTCTCTGGTTATTGTTACGTCACTGCTTCTCTAAGAGTATTATTTATTATGAAATAATATTTTCCAGAGGCATAATGCTAACGAGGTCTACTGAAGAAATGTTCGCGTGACGTACTTATTACTGTTTTATGCTCAGATAAATACCTCTTTTCCTAGGTATACCCAAAGAATCTGTTATGTGAACCTCCTCCGGCTCCACCTGTCCAACCTACAACTGTTCCAGCTAAACCTCCTCCAGGTACAGTTCCTCCTGGACCTCCTGGACCTCCTGCACCACAACTTACTATAGCATACCCAACTGCACCTCGAGATGATAAAATAATCCCAGTATACACCGAGAAGAATTTTCCAGTAAGTATTATAATTCATGTAAGTTAATGTTACATTTTGACGGCACGTGTTTGATATAACATAACTCTACGACTGTCGTATGTAGATGCCAGATGTGTACCAAAGTTTGGAAGACTTGAAAAGTGACACTACTAAAAAATTCATGGATGCAGAGAACAAAATCTGTCAAGATTATCTGTCGCAATCCGAATTCCATGATGTAATTAAAAAAACCGTAACGAACCGGTGGAACTACCCAAAAAAAAGCATTCCTTATCAGATAGCTGAAAATTTATTTATAGTCTACACTAATACTGGTATTCAAGAACAGGAGTGAGTTTTATTATATTACTTTATTTGATAACAATTAGCCCCCATTTCCTTGCGTGCTAGTGAAGTAAGCGTTTTCACAGTGTTTGGAATCTGGTTGCTGAACCAAAAGGGCAACCGAAAGTCCTGATCGATCCAAATACACTAGGTGAAAACGGGTCCGTGACTTTAGGAGAGGCTTATTTTTCTGCTGATGGTTCACTTTTGGTGTATCAGCAGTGTCAAAAGGATGCAGACTGGTGCCAAACCTTATTCATGGATTTGAAAACTGGTTAGTAATTTGTGAGTAAATGTCCAATCCAGCAGTATTTATGCTGCTCTATAATTGTCTCCGAGGAAAAGAACACGGTTGCTCTTTTGTCCACATCTATCTTTTGCAACTATCGCCCAGCTCTGCCTGGTCAGCAAGGGCGATTAAGACCACACCCCTCAGTCACCCAGGTAAGCACAAACATTGACCCCTTTTCCAAGAAGCAGGTAATAGAAAAACAAATAATTTCCACAAACTCGTCAAAGCTTAAGAGTGATACCAGAACTTGCAACAACAGAACCAATACTAAACAGACAACTAACAATAACAACATTAACAACAAGAACAATAACCATAACGCCACTAACGACAGCAACAACAAACTAGACAACAAATCAATAAAAATAGGAACATTTAACGTCAGATCAATGAAGACTTACGACAAGCTTTTAGAACTAGAGACGGCATTCAATAATTCCAAACTTCAAATTCTGGGGATATCTGAAGTAAGACGACCAAATGAACGATTACTAGTAACAAAAAAAGGCAATATCTTGTTCCATTCAGATAGTAATAACGGCCAACGAGGAGTGGGTTTCCTTATCAAACCAACATTAAAACAATACATCAAAGAGATAACAAGTGTCAAGGATCGAATTGCTAAGCTAGTACTAGAAATTAGGAACGATGTACTCCTAATACTAGTGCAGGTATACGCACCTACCTTAGCAGCCTCAGATACAGAAATGGAAGAATTCTACTCTCATCTAGATGAAACATTAAATAAAATTCCTAAAAACAAAAAAACGCATACCTGGGTATTAGGAGACTTTAACAGTCAAATTGGACAAAAAGAACGGGAAGAATCAAAATACATAGGTAATTATTGCCACGGAGTAAGAAACAAGAGAGGATGGAGATTGCTCAGGTTCTGCCAGGAAAATGAACTAAAAATAATAAATACTCTATTTAAAAAGAGGAAAAACAACAGATGGACCTGGATATCGCCAAACCTCAAATCCAAGAACCAAATAGATTATATACTCGCTCCTTGCAATCTCAACAACATTACGAACTTCGACGTATTAAAAAATTTTCAATTTCTCTCAGACCACAGACCCATACAATGCGAAATGAAAATAGATAAATTAACCAAACGCAAACACATAAGCCAAACCAAATTACAAATCACCAACTCCTCAAGGTACGAAAACTTTCTAACGGAACTACTTGAAAACGATAACGATGACAACTACAAAAGTATCGATGAAGAGTACTTATCTGTAACAGAAAAAATTAAACAGGCGGTACAAAAACAAAAAGCAGAACCAAAACTGCCGACAACCAACACATCAAAAAACGAAAATAGGATCGAACTAAATCAACTATATAAAAGAAGAAACAAACTACTTCATAAAAAATCAAAATCAGCAAAGGAAAAAATAGAAATCTGTCTCATGAACAAACAAATTAGGAAAATAATCAGGGAAACAACAAATACAAAGAACAACCAACTAATCAAAGACATCCTCGAAAACTCCAGAAGTACAAAAAAAGTCAAGAAACTACTTACCATAGGCACACACTGGACGACCTACTTACAAGACGACGACAACCAAAAAATCTATGACAGACAACAAATAAACACCCTAGCAACCAACTACTACCAAAATCTATACCGGGAAACAAACTATTCGATTAATACACACCGAACTCAGCTCAACAACGAACTGGAAGCCGAGCCGGACTTCCTAGAATCAGAAGTAAAACAAGTCATAAAGAACCTAAAAAATAACAAAGCCCCAGGACATGACAACATACAAAACGAACACATAAAAATGGGAGGACCCTCTATAATTAAAAAACTGACGCGATTATTTAACAAAATTCTTAAAACTCAAAAAATTCCTAGTGAATGGAAAAAATCTGACATAATACTAATTTTCAAGAAAGGCAATAGACACAAAATAAATAATTATAGACCAATAAGTCTGAGTCCAACAGTAGCAAAGATATTTTCAAAAATAATTGAACAGAGAATCAGAAACACACTTAATTCATACCAACCAAGAGAGCAAGCCGGCTTCAGAAAATATTTTTCTACAACAGACCACTTACACACCATAAACCAACTAATAGAAAAATGTAAAGAATATCAGATTGACATACATCTACTCCTAATTGACTATACTAAAGCCTTCGATTCCATTAACCACAACTTTCTAATTACGGCCCTGAAAAATCAAGGAATCTCCACAAATATAGTGAACATCATAGCAGATATGTACTCCGGACTAACAGCTAGAATTAGAACAGATGTCACTGGAGAATACTTTGAAATTGAAAAAGGAGTCCGACAGGGAGACCCATTATCACCCATACTATTTAACAGCTTATTAGAAGAGATTTTTAGATCTTTAAATTGGGAAAAAAAAGGGATAAAAATCCAAGGGGAATATCTAAACAATTTGAGATTCGCAGATGATATTATCCTAGTTTCTAATAATCTTCTGCAACTGAAAGAAATGGTATCAGAACTTTGTGAAAAGGGGAAAAAAGCGGGCCTAAAAATAAATGCGTTAAAAACAAAATTAATTTCAAATAATGACACAAAAACCCCCATAACGGTGGAAGGAGAAAATATCGAAAAAGTGGATGAAGCTATATATCTCGGCCAAACTATCAGTTTTCAGAATAGAATGGACAAAGAAGTGAAAAGAAGAATAACAATAGGATGGAACAAGTTCTGGGATCTGAAACACATTTTTAAAGGACAATTCACTAACAAATTGAAAAGCGCAATATTCAACGCAAATATTACTCCGACAATAACATACGGTTCACAGACTTGGGCAACAACGAAAAATCAAGAAAAACAACTACAAATAACACAAAACAAAATGAAAAGATCCATACTGAACTTGAAACTACGAGACAAAGTCCCTCTAACAACAATACAAAACAAACTACCGGGCATCGAAAACATAATAACCGCACATAGGAAACAGAAATGGAACTGGGCAGGCCACGTCGGAAGACTTACAGACAACAGATGGACCCAAAGAGTGACAGTTTGGAACCCATACACCCCAAGGAAAGTGGGAGGGCAGGCGGTAAGATGGAGGGATGCTTTCGATTCATTTTTAAAAAACAAATTATACCACAGAATAACGTGGGACAGAAGAGAATGGGAAAGACTGAGGGAGGCCTTTGCCCACAAGCAGGGTATGGCGCGATAGGAGTCTGCGTACTCCAATATGTATACCCAGATATAATTTCGCGCAATAAAGGCTTATTATTATTATTATTATTATTATTATCTTTTGCAAAGCGGAAAACAGAACAGTAACTCGCCGTTCTACCTTAAAAATGGAAAATAACAATCAGAATCACTGTATCACCCACTCTCTCAGTATGTTTCTCACATGCCAATACCCAACCTATAATATACGTATTAGTATGTAATTCTTTCCATAACTCTACGCAACAAATTATAACTTTTTGTCTGTTCCACAAATACCATTAGGTGATTCTGAAAGTATTTTCAATGCTGAAGGCGATACCATTAGGTATCCGTTTTTCTCTAGCACTTTTAGTTTTTGAGGAACATGCGTTTGAATGTATGAAAAATGTTCAAAAATTGGTAACTTTGTGAAGTTATTCGGTATTATTCTAACAATGACTTACTATGGGAATAAGCAAGCGAATTAAGAGCTTAGATCTTGTTTAATGACATATTTATTTTGTAGACTAAGTAGCGTTCTTTTGAAGTAGGTATTGCATATTTTTCAGGAAAACTTTTCATCTGGAAAAACATCAGGTTCAAACGCCTTCTTCAAAAAGACAGATGTTTGTGAAACCTGCAGTGGTCACACTGCTATTCTTCATTATATCTTGTTCCAAAGTATCTTGATTTCAACAATTTTTGAAACTTCAACTCAAATTTACAACAAATTGAGACGTGCAAGTGAAAGATGGCAATCGGCATTGTAATCAGCATTGAAAGTACTGTACGGGGGATGATCAAAAGCAACCTCCGCCCGATCGTACAAAGCAGAGTCACTAAAACAGTGACTGACTCTAGTTTCCGGAGACAACAGTGCCAGCCAGTCAAAAACGTAGCGAAAATCGGCGATTTTTTGAGACTGGACCAATGAGAATGCCGGATTCCGCCTTCGACAGAACCAATCAGAACATGCGTCAGTTGAATTATACAGGCCTTATGAGGGGCACTGACGCCCGCGTCAGTGCAGACGCCCGTCACGTGATTTCTGCGGCACAGGCGTTCGCAGTGACGCGACGCGTCAGTGCAGACGCCCGTCACGTGATTTCTGCGGTACAAATCACGTGACGGGCGTCTGCACTGACGCGTGCGTCAGTGCAGACGTCTGTACTGCGATTTTTGATGGGACAGGCGATCACATGGACGCACTCCCCGCTATAGGATCCTCTGGTAGCCCCCCCCCTGTGAGCACGTCCCCTCATAGGGTCCCTTGTAGCTTCCTCCCCTGGTCGAGTTCCCAGGAGTGGAAACCCCCTTGTACCACCCTGTCTTGATCTGGTTCCCAGGTGTGACCTCCCTCCCCCTTGTAGCACTCAATCACCGTCGAGGCGCCTTGAAGGTCCCCCTTGAAATCACTGTACTGCACACTATGATAGCTATACCCCCCGCGTGTAATATGCGACCCAATCGACTCAAGGCTCATACATGGTTATCGAATTTTGCCGCTGAAATGTAAACGAATGCGTTTAGAAAAATGGCAAAATAGTGTATTTAAAAATTCACAATTAAAAGTACAGGAACTAACTAACCATTTGTAACATAAATACCCATATGTATAGCGCGTAACCTTATAACAACCATGAAACATCCTAACAAGTATCGGGTAACGTTTCTTAAAACTATATAAAATCACTTTAATGACAAGACGACAAATGTATCAGGTGTTTGTTATTTCATCTATCATCACATCTACGTCCAGCAGTAATGCTTCATCAGAATCTTTGTAATCTGGTGTAGATAAGGGGTCAGCTTCGAAGACAATTTCAGAAGGCTGGATTGCAATTATATCACCTGAAAAAAGTAAATAGACTATTTAATAAATTAAGATGCTATTAGTACACTTATTCCAATCCGCCCCCAGCATTTATATTACAGTCACAAAACCAACATCAAGAATTTTCCTAACCTGGCCTCAAAAATTATAACGATAAACTCAGGATCGAACATGATCTCTTTTTCAGTTATGTACTCGTCCCAAAACGAAGGGGAAGACACTCCCACATACTTTTCCAAAGTCATCTCATCCTACTGAAAGGTAAAATTAAAAGTATCCAAAGTCAAAATACGAAACAATGTGCTCACCGGCCTCTCCCAAGCTATTCATCAAATCCTAGTCTTCATCGACAACTCAACTCTCAAAAAATAATGAAGAAACTATGCGAATTTGTAATTTTTCCAATAAATTGGACGCAATAAATAAGTCGTTCAGCACTCAGGCTAAGACTGAAAATTTTGAAAAACAAATAAAAGCCCTCAAAATTCACAATAACTCGCCCCCTCACACTTTTCTTCAGTAAAATAACTCGCTCCAAGAAACATTGCATTTATTGCCCACCTAGTTACTATGATATAAAAACTATTGTAAAGACGACATTGTTCCGGTCTAAAAATTTCCAATGGGAACTTTCGCCTCGAACCATGGCTTAACATTTTGGTCCTAACCCCCGTTATTAACAACACCTTCTAAAAAGATTTTTTTTACGTCCTGAAAAATCTGCCGTTCAAGGCCACGGCCGAAGTAGCCTTATAGACAAGCCCCCTAATGCCTGCTACTTCTCCCAGAACTCCAAAAGGTCATAAAATGATAAATATAAAAATAAGAGCAAAAATTGTATAAAGAAGTAACTTACAATACGTAAGCCCCAACTTCCAGAAAGTCAAAATCTAATATACATAAGGCCAAGAGGACATAGCCATCCCCCCCCCCTTCGACAATACCACCTTCTAATAAATTTACCAACGACTTAACAAACTGACGCTAGGAATCAAAAATTGTACACCGAGGAAATAACAAGACTCCAGACATTCTTTTCCTCAACTCCGAACCATTAATCGACTTTTCTTCAGACTCTGAATCATTAATCGACTACATTATAATGTAACAGACATTCCTCTCAGCTCAGACTTCGACCACATAGGACTCAAATCAAGTTTCATACATAAATACACGGCGTTCCTCATTCAAGACCAATTAATTGCAATAATTGAAGTATTCCAGGGCCCACGCATATCCCCACAAGCCCTATAAGCCACCTCCTTAGTAAATATTTTAGGGAAAAATAGATTTCTAAAACTCTCCCATCTTATATGGATAATTTCTTTTCTAGCCCAAAATTCGTATTAGAATTAGTCAACTCGGGGAAAACTCCCCGATGTGCAAGAGGCAGATCAGTGGCAGCCACAAAACTGCCACAAGTGCCATAAAGTGGCAAAATGAGTAGTTCTGAAGTTAGCCGCATAGAAATATACAGAGGTGGCTTACATCAATTGTCACTCGATGAGCGTGTCAATTTTATGCCACTAATTGGCGCAATTTTCTGCCATATTATGACAATATTTTGCCACAAAGTGGCTCGTTGCACAAGTGTCAGAAGAGTGGCATTTTTTGGCCACTATGTGATAAATTTTTTCTCCCACTACTATTTAATATGAAAGCCAAGAAAGAAGAAAGTTCGTTACAAGAATTTGATAACGTGCGTCGTGCGATTTGAAAATACTGACAAAGGAATTTGGGTTTTGAAAGAGCTTATAACCGCAGTGAATACCTACGTGATTCAGTTTTCGTTCAGATTTGGAATCCATGGAACAAAAATCATGGAATCGACATCGCCATCGTGGGTAAGTACCTATTCATCAATAATTGTTGCCAGTTGAATATCGAGCGTTGTTATTTCTCATGTTCAAAATTTTCTCGGAAGTATCGGGCTAATTGTATCTCTGTAATAACTGAATAATGATTCAAATATTCCGTATCGCGACTGTGTTTTGAACCTATCGCAAAGTGAGCCGCTATATTGTAATCGTAGGACCACGTTTAGATACCAAAATTATCAGTATTTTTTATTCGAAGACTGCAAAGATTGCACTCTTTTTGGTAAGTTCGCTGATTAAGTTATATTCTCTAACAAAACTGAATTTATCGTAGATTTAATCATACCTACTACAGACGTAAATACCGTTCTCGATTACCAGTCAGTGCACCTACATCTATGTAGTTCGAAGTTTATTACGATTTGGCTGGTATTGTCGTCAATTTCAAATAATTTGCACGTGCGTGTACCCGCGTAAGGTAAGCGTTTCTTTCGGGTATATTCTAATCATTACATTCAGTTGGTCCTTTTTTATTATTTTCAATTTCAGTGGTATCTTGATATGTGTGTTCGTTACATTTCAGCTTAACCGGAGTTATTTCGTGTTATTTGACTTTATGGCGGAGAAGCGTGTGGAAAATACCTCGTTTCTATGTACTTGATGAAGAATTTCATGATTTCTGTAGGACTTCTTATCAACCCTAGATCATCGTTTCGAACAATCAGCGCCAGGTGACTCTACAATGTTAGCATGAGTATCAGCGAGCACCAGAAAGTACTGGTAAGCGCACAAACGTATCGCTTAAGTAGTTTAAAAAACCTGTACCTTAATTTGTCTTTTGAAATATAATTTTTTGTATAAAATCGGATATTTTTAATTATTGCCACTTTGTGACAGTTATTTGTCACAAAGTGGCGTTCGGATACTTTGCCATAATACGGCAAAAAACGCCACAAAGTGGCATTCAAATCTATCACAAACTGAGGCAAAAACCTGCCACATAATGGCATTAAAATGCCACTAAGTGACACGCGTGGCATTTCATAGGTCGTCGCTGATTGGTCAGAATAATGACAGGAAGTGGCAAATTTTTTGCCATTTTCCCCATTGCCACTTTGTGTCATTTTTCATAAAAATTTTGCACATCAGGTCTCCCGCACTCGCTCCGTCCACTTAAAAAAATCAAATCACGGAGCGCATCCCCACGAGTCGGAATATAATTTCCCAAAAACAAAACTTATCTATCCCCAGGACTGGAGCTTTTCAGATAATTAATTTGAATGTAATGAAGACTATATCCGAGCCAAAAAACACTCGTAACTTGAAATACTGTCTTGGTATTGTTTTTTTGTTAAATCTAATTCAACGGAAATCATATTAGAAATGTCATGAAGAAACAGCCCTTTTCTCTCACGATCTATTAAAACCAAATTCGACCCTTTCTCGACTTACGAAAAAACGACATTCGAACTCTTTAGGAAAAATCAAAATTATAATAAACACATTCCCGTACCCCCCGGAAATAGAAAGAAAATTCAATTCAAGATTCAACCTTCCGCCTTGTAAAATACGACGAATCGCGCGAAAGATTCTTGTGCATCAATGTAAGCAAAAAAGCCTCAGAGGCTGCCAACTCGGTGCACCGAACACTTTAGGCAAAAAATGCCAATAGAATTTTTTTCCCCCTAAGAAAATCATGAACGAGAATTGAACTTACTATGCGAAAATATCGCACTCCTTTACCCCTATACTTATGGGAAGAAAAATAATAGCGTACGCAAATTATATAATCAAAGAAATCAAAGGCGCATATCACCCGTTTAGTGGGAAAATTACTTAATTATTTTGTAAAAATAATGTTATTGAATAGGGATCCTTTAATATGGTAGCGAACCGACAGAGTTATCATTTAATTAGAAGAAATAAAAGCGTTCGGGAAGAAAAAGCTCCAGATATTGATAATTACTTAAAATATGAAAATATGGCACTTGGAAAGTTAAACCGCAATTTTTTATTTAAATACTTAAATTTTAAACAGGACTTTCAAGCGGTAAAATTAATTTTAGATAGGGCTCATACGGTAAAATTATGCTCACAGTACATCACAAGGAATGACTAGACTTACCCGAACGACTGAAATCACTCGCTTTCTCTAATAAGAGCCCCGCAAACAACTCCTCTGACACCCATCAGGCATGACCTGAACTATTCTAAAAATCCGATTCAAAATTTAAAAGGCCGAACCTACATACTATAAAAGAAAACATGCGCAGCTGCCCCTTTTTACTAACTTTTGAAAGATAGGATCAGGGTGTCTAACAAATCTGAAATTTGAAAATACTTGACTTTACTTGACCTCTTTTCCCCTAGTGCGATTATTGACTTGGGGCCCAAAAATACAGACGGTAACGCCTTCTTCAGTACCAGTTATCATGTGTCGGTAATGAAAATACGACACACACTAAAAATCGACCAACATTGCAGATACGGCTATTTCGCACTAAGGCATCGACATTATATATAAGAGGTACATCCTTCCTACCAGACTTCTGGCTGATTATACTACGGATGGATTTTTTTCTTTATTTTTAAAGTTCCTGCAGCAATTTTTGATTTTTCTCTTTTTACTTGACCAGGACAAAAAAAGTTGACTTAATTGACCTTTTCCCAAATACTTGACTTTATTTGACTTACTTGACCTGTTAGGACACCCTGAGGATGCATCACCACAAAACCCCACGCTGCTAGAAAATAGAATTCTTGACCAACCTATTCTAAATTTTGTCGACCCATTCCGCAATCCTCTCCCAACACAAAATAAACATTTTGATAGGGACTGATTGATTTTCAAAATTTGTTTTCATTACTCCCTTTTGTAAGCATCAACGTACACACACCAGTACACAAAATGTTCGTTAATTTTACGTACACACTTTCAATCTCCCAAAAATTATATTCTCTCTTTCAAACGTCACGAGCTTACAAAGCAGAAATACTCAGCTCTGAATCGATGCCAAACGATAGGCATAGAATATATTACATGTAAAGCATTGTAGAAAACTACCTACCCCAAGACAACCGAAACAGACCGACCCCAAGACAACCAAAAAAAAACCTACCCTAAGACAACTGAAAAAGACCTACACCAAGACAACTGAAAAAGACCTACCCCAAGACAACCGAAAAATACATACCCAATGACAATCAAAAAGGACCTACCTTAAGACAATCGAAAAAGACCTACCCTAAGACAATATAACCAATTACCAAATAGTTCCTCTTGCGCTTAGATTTCCCCCAGGCACGATCCCTCACCGGGATCTCCAATCCTACCGAAAATGGGCTGAACCAGAAACCTACAAAACTCGGGTTTTATAAACTCTTTACACGGGCCGAAATCTCGGTCTTCGATTCTGGTCTTGCTCTCATCAAAAGTTAGACGGAGACTCTCGTCGAACATCTCCGGTACTCTCAGATCTGGAACTTAGAAAGTTAACGTACAACTGACTTATCCACTTTATGTCGTGTCGTATGCTCTCAAAGACTAGTGGCTAACCGTTGCAATCTTTCAATAACGGAATAATCAAAGTATTGTAGAAAGACGTTCATAAACATCTATCCACAAGGTAATCGGACCCGGCTAAATCACTCGTCAGAGCCTTGAGTCTCTGATCAGGAGCTCGCTGTCGATCAGCTCCTGGGTCCACGCCCCCTTGTTCATCGTCGACCAACTTGGCTCTCAATAGCCCGGAAGGCTATACTGCGACCTCACGACAATATCAAAATTTAAAAGGAATAAACTGTGAATTGTGACCGATTTAAGATCGGTATTTTCTATTGTTTTTGTAAAGTGTGAAGTGCTTTATTCAGTTTTCGTGTAAGTTTCGCCGTTATTTGGGTTTTGTAAGTCAGAAAAATAAGTGATGGCCGTAATAAGCAAAAATGCTACTCTTCGAGAATGATGGATTTCATCAGTCTCCAGAGCGACGTGTTTTCGTTTTATTGGGACAGAAGATCAGGTAAAACAAATTTTTTTTTTCTTTTTTACAATATGTCAGATTACTACCTCGGTATATCAACGATGTTGAATACGTTTTTCATTTTATCAAATGAACAGGGATCAAAAATATCAACTGTAGCGCAAGGGACATACAGATTAGCGATGAGTCTTCATCGTTTCATCAATGTAACCATCGGGTAAGAGAACCTATGTATCATAATTCAACTGCAATGAATTTGAATGCATTTACTTTGAACTATAATGGCGTCTGGCGTCGATTAAGCTAATACAACTACAGGGTCGGCAACTTTTCATAATCCCATGAGTAGCAGGAGAAAAACCATCAATTTTTGGCGTGTGTAGCAACGCTACACACTGGGCGACCAAATGGTCACTTCATCCCCCTTGGGTAGTAGTTCCCCTCCAAAAAATTTGCTGGGAAGTCTTGCCCTCCCAAGTCCGGGGCCTATAACAGGCCCGTAGCAAGCCCATCATTTGTGTCAAGGCAAGTTAAATTTCGGACAAGGCAACTTTTCCACCCCCCCCCCATCCAAAAATTTTTTCTTGAAAATACCAGATAACAAATTTACATTTTCTATGGCGGTATGGAAAAATAATGTTGGATGAAGATTCCAGTCAAAACTTATTGTTTATCAGACCAAAAAATACTTAAATTCTAATTTTTCATTTTTTTGCTAGACAAAGCGCACTTGTCTGCCTTGTCGCCAGCTACGGGCCTGGTTGATGATTCGGAGTACGAATTCGTACCAAAACATACTATTTGATCAACAGTCACCGCCATAGCCAACACGCTTCCCTAGTTTCCCTCACTATTTTCGAGATAATCGGAGAATTTCCAGTTTACCCACCCTCCTATGTAGTTGGTGTGTTTTGAGTCAAATTCATCTTCCAGTCCTAGACCCGTTGCAATCGTTATTAATATTAGCATTGAAAGGTTTATCAAACATGTTATTCTGAATGATTGTGATTAGCTTTGGTCAGAACTTTGATCATGCATGTACTTGATTTTTTTCTCTATTCATCAGGAGAGTTCACTGACAACCGGGTAGTGTATCTTAACCATGATGCACCGCTGTGGACAACTGACTCATTAGAAAGATGGGTAATGCCGAACACCATCACGTCCTACCTTCCGCACTCCGCAGTTTTTGAAATTCGTAAACAGCTTCGTCATAACTTTTGTTATATTTCCTGAATAAATTCTATTTCCATAAAGTATTAATTTTTCATTAAATGTACATAATTATATGTACATTATGAGTCTTGTAGTGAAAGGGGTACAAATGCATACCTACATAAAATGGTAGCCCTTCTTCTATTATAGTAGTAGAACTACCAGTAGCAAATGTAGAAGCAAGATGGTAGTGATTACTCCATACAGTAGTAACATTGGCAGCGTAATGTAAAAAGCAGTAGTAGTGCTGCTAGTATCAAAATAGTACGAAAGTGGTAGTTTTACTACTGATAGCAAATGTAGCAGCAAAATGGTAGCGATTATTCCATATGGTAGTAACGTTGGTAGCATAATGGTAGCATAATGGTAGCGTCCGTGGTAGTGCTGCCGGCAGCGAAGTGGTAGGAACGTGGGTAGCGCACAGTCTCATAAGTGGTAGGTCTACCATATTTCTACTGCGAACGCTATGCTACCATTTTGTCGAAATGACATAATTTCTGACTAGAATTACACAACTTTTGTTACACCATGCAACAAACAAATATCACAACATATCCACTTACAAACATACTCACCAGATAATTATTCAGATGAAACCGGCATTCACGTATACATATACGGATCCACAACTGATGAGCATTCAACTGCTAATAATGGTGTGAAAATCAAATCACTTTACTGAAAGGGTCCCTTGCTAATGTAGAATTACTTCGTTTCCAACACCATAAAACTGTAGGTCATTCGTTGGCAATACCAGCTTGAATGTGAATCGGCAAATCAACACCTCTTGCTTTTGTTCCAAAAACGCCATCAACAAGACTGACAGGGTCCCTTACTGTCTTCGTAACTGCGAACAAATGTTACACAGCTCATATAAGTCGTCATCGAACATTACAAAGAAATATCTCGACATGATCAGCAGAACTAAGCGCATCTTGTACAAATACAGCTGCGTATACTTACACTGCCATCTTGGTTAATTTCCAACAGATTCACCGGTTTCTCGCATTCGTAATACACGACACGTAATTATTTAACACAAATACAATACTCAACTTACCAAGCAATTTTAGCCGCAGAATTAAACATGAAAATTATTATACGCGAACAATTAATGGACAATAAATGTAATTGTAAACATAAAACCGTTAGAACGTAATCTGCCATGCGCACTTCGCTCTTCGTTGCTCGCCGATAAACTAACTAAACTGGCTACTGTTAACGAAGCGGCTCCGGCGCCGTTATCTCCTCGAGGGGAGCCGCATACGATAGTATTAACCAATCAGAGAATAGTTTACTTCTCGCGACGGATTTTATACAGGCCGACAGTAGCCGTCAGATTGACTCGGCGAATTCAACACCAATTCTATGAAAAAACGAGTGGCTGATAGCGGCTGTACGAGGAACTTCCAATCTTGTGTTGTCTGATCGGGCGCTACCTCTAGAAAAAAAAGAAAAAAGAGACAAGGGGAAAATTCCCAAAAAATAGGACATGTTCGTGAGGCTTCTGAGACAACACTGTAGAAAATAGAAATTTCAGGCGCGTATGACGAACGTGTCAGACAGAGGAGAGGGCAGTACAAAAACGATGGAGCTACAACTGTTGAAACGTGTGTCAGGAATTGAAGTGTGCGCAGTAATACGTATTTTTACTGAGCTCGGCGCATGACTGTGGCAATCGAATTTTTGTCCGCTTACAAACGCGAAGGGGAACCCATGATCGATTGTATCGTGACGGGGACGAGACGTGGGTCCACCAGTGTACTCCTCCGAGTGCGATGAAAAAACGTGTTACTGCGCGCACTTCAGTTCTTGACACACGTTTCAACGGTAGCTCCACCTTTTTGTACTGCCCACTGCCCCTCTTCCTCTGTCTACCTCGTTTGTCGTACGTGCCTGAAATTTCTACAGTGTTGTCTCAGAAACCTCCCGAACATGTCCTATTTTTTGGGGGATTTTTTCCCTTGTCTTCTTCTTTTTTGGTTTTTAGAGGTAGCGGAGGTTACTTTTTGATCAGCCCTGGTATAAATCATGTATTGGAATACATGGAACAGAATGTGTGTTGCATAGTGTAGGTAATCAAACTATCCCAGGAAGAAACCTGTGTCCGGACTGCAAGAAGCCCCACTAATAAAAATATGTAAGACTAATCCAAATTTTTCACATACATATATGCGGTGTGGGGATTAAAAATTCTTGGTGGCCATATATACCCAGCAATATACTGCTTATTGTACAACCACCTTTGTTTTGGTTTTTCCATTGCTAGTCTTCTGCCAGTTCAAAGCCATACATGCCGTCTGTAGTGTTACTGCTGCACTGTTCCTAAAAAACCTCCAGTGGCGTACTACAGTCGCGTCTTCCCGACCCGATCGAAGTAAAGGGTTGTTAGCTACTGTCCGAGTTAGATAGCGTACTTGGAGGCGATCCGCCCAGTTGCCATCTAACCCCGCGACGTATTATGATCGCGTCTTCACCGACACAATCGAAGTAAAGGGAGTATTTGCTACCGTCCGAGTTGAATAGCGTACTTGGAGGCGATCCGCCAAGTTGCCGTTTAACTCGCGGCGTACTACGGTCGCGTCTTCACCGACACGATTGAAGTAAAAGGATCGTCTCTACCGTTCCGGGCAAAATAGCGTACTTGGAGGCGATCCGCCAAATTGCCATTTAACTCCACGACCCACTACGATCGCGCCCTCACCGGCACGACCGAAGTGAAATGGGTTAGAATCCTTTACAATCAGGCATCGGCTACTTTCCCATCCACTCCCCTCCTGGCTCCAGTACATCCTGGTCAAAGTTGTGAACAGTGCATTAGTTAGGCCGCGCAGTCATCGATACGACCAGTAACCCTTCCGCGCCGCCGTCTTACCGTCGCCTTAAAACATTGCTTTACGAACCTATATTACGCTGCGTCCTTTTTTCGCGCCCGTAACGTTCCGCGTTTGCTGTTTTCATAAAGTGTAAAAATTCTGCATATTAGTTCATGTACATATATACTGTGACCTAGCAAGCCTTTTTTCTTACTTGTTTTCGATTACTGTTTAGTACACCATAACAATTTTTTTTTTTTGCAAATCTTGGTTTTATTTTGGTGCCGCCCACTTGATCGCCCCTATTTCGGCCGTTCCCGAACTCTAAATAAAAATATCGACTCGCGACGAGGCACGGTCCTCGGCCAACCATGAGGCGTTCCGACCCCTCCGGAACCGCCGGGTCCCGCTACCCACTGGCCGAATCGCCTCCTCCGCGGAATAACCGGGCCGGATAGCTCGAGTTTCGCGACAAATTGAAAGAAGTCAAGATGATTGATTGCTTTAAGGCTCTTTTAGGTCATTTATAGATGTTATCTTGCCAGCCTACAATGATTCCTAGCATAATCACAATAAGAACATAAGGATTTTTATAGGGGTTTCATCAAGTAACAAAATAGTCCTATTCGGTCTTACAGAGTCATAACTAGTAATTTATCATCATGAATGCTAGTTTTTATCTATTTACATTGATACCTTGCACACAAATGCAAATGGAAACATGAATCCATTGTGGTTACTCGCATAGAAGAGTCTCTACTACTGAGTTTATAAAAAATATAAGTACTACTGAAAGGTTACACAAGACTACTACGCCAAACTACTTAATTTGATTAGTTGGGTAATTTTTCAAAAGTATTTTTGATTTCTGACAAGCTCATTACAATACTTTTTACGGAGGTAATGTTTGGTAGCGTGTATGGGGATCCCGATGCGCAAAATCTGGCCACCCAGTTGCCCGGGTAACCGAAAGGGAACCAAGGGTAACTGATGCGTTTCTGGGTAACCTGAGGGTAACTGAGGGTTGCAATTGGGTAACATTTCGGTGGGTAACTACAAGGTAAGTGATGGTTGCGCATCCGGATGGAGGCATGCCAAAGGAACCCTCAGAACATATCACATCTTATGCCCAAAAATTCATCTTTTCGGGTATCGCGTCGTAAACCTGAGGTGGGTTCTATCAAGGCAAACGAATTACTTGATAATTGATTGGTATCACCAACCATTAGAGGGACGTAGCGAAGAGTTTTTTCTGGCGGGGAAAATAGTGTTAAATTCCCAACTGACTCAAGTAAAAATTCCCAAGTACCAAAATTTGTTTGTATTGCTTTAAAAAAAAAAAAAAACCTTTTGACTTATTAGATTTTCCAAACTTTTGATCCATTTACTAAAGTTTTCCAACTCCTGCGGAGGCTTGGGGGGGAGCAATCTGCTCCGTGCCTTCCCTTATTTTCGTCCCTGATCATTAGGCAGATTTAATGTCAGAATAAATAAAAGTAATAATAATAATAATAATAATATTTAGCCCTTTTATGCTAAAGAAAATGATCGTGAGAAAGTAGATAAACTATTCTCATTCTTCCTAGGTAAGCTGTTACCGGATGTCTTGGAAATGGTAAGCGGCGATTTCGAATTAACGGCTGATAAAAAAGGACTCATATACGTGGTACGTTGAAGAAACTGAAATCAATGTTATAAGATACAAGAATCAGCTCTCCAGAAATATATATCTTCCCTCTGTAAATGACAATTATTCTAGGAATGTATACTGACTTGATGATGACAGGGAAGTGGGTTCAAAGAAAATCGGTTTTCATTCTATTGCCGAACTCGGAGACATAAGAATATCACCGAGAAAAATACTGCTCTTCACACAAAGCCCACGTTAAAGTTTTTCTTCGTTGAGGATTATCTTGGCACCCCCTCCTTCCCCCTCACCTTCTGTTGGTTGTTTTAGAGACATTAGTACGAAGAAACTCAATCTGCAACAACTTATGTTTAAACATTACTCTGATGCGACCCAAGGAAAATATTACAAATTGTAAAGAATGGTAGGAGGATCTTTGTGTCCACATTTAGAGAGCCTCCTGAAAGGGAGGCTCAAAAATTTATTTGTATGTAGATCATCCAGACGGCACGATTAAGACATAAAAAAGAAAAACTACTAATGGTAGAAACAATAGGTTCATTTCTTTGCTGGCCTATCCAATTCATAAATTAGGATATTTATCTAAGTTCTAAATTGTCACCGTGGGCAGCCAGCACAAGGCGAGACTTGCGAGGTATGAAAGTATCTTGTACAGCAAGACGCATCACAATAAGCCCATGAACATTTTTTTGGTTTTATCAAATAATTTTTATTGGAAGCTGAAATGATAAGCCAGCTGTTAGAGGTTATAGCTTTTAGCTGAGGAAAATTACTATTTTTAGCCAGTTGTCCAGCCAATCGAAGAAATGAAAAAATAGATAAGAGAAGAAAGGGTTCGATACTTGTATTTGAATGAAAATGATAATGATAATCTGGCATTATTAGCTTTCGGAGATAGGCAGCGAATCAAAAAAAAGTTGCTTATTAGCCAGTTAGAAGTCGGTAAAATAGGAATCGCTAGCTTTAGCCAATGGCCGAAGCTATTTGGAACAGTTTACTACCATTGGTTGAAAATTATAACAGTTTCTGATTGAAATTTTTCTAATAACCTCGTACGTAATATGAATATCATAAACAGATACAGTAGCCTTCCGATTATCCGCCCTAATTGGGGCGAAAGACAGGGCGGATAACCAAAAAGGAGGATAATCCAAAGTAGGGTAGATTTTATTAAAATTAAAATTAATAGATTTAAAATTAAATGATAATGAATTTATTTAATAATTGCGACCCTTATTCATGAAATTTTATTCCCAATAATTATAATATTTCAATTAATTCACAGGAAATGTGTTCAACGAGTCGAATTTTATTTGCAGTAGGTATAGTAAAGGGTGTAATACGAGTAAAATATATCATACAGTAGATCAATTTGAAAAAAGAAAAAAAAAAACTGTGATGAGACTTTGACGAACCTTCTTACTATTTACTCGTTTTTCTGCCGCAAAATTCTGATTTCACTGATTTCTTTTTGGAAAAGGTAATTTATCCACCCTGGTCAAGGCGGTTAATGCGGCGAGGGCGGGCGGCCAAATTCAGGGCGGATAATCGAAAGGCTACTGTACAGAGGATTAAGAATGCGGGCCAACTTCTTACTTTCAGATGAATGACAAAGGCGGGCATATAGTGAAGTAATCGCAGTGAATGTTTGAAATATGAAATTATATTTTCACATGTGTGGCACAGAAAATTAAAAATTGAACTGCGTGTACACATATATTTATAGGGGTGAATAGGCTTCTCAAATGTAGTAACCCTTTTCTTTCCGAGAAGTTTTGAAAATCATAGATAGGCGATGCCGGGGAGGAAAAAAGCTGTACAGAAATTTTGCAAGGGAAGCGAGAAAAAATTTCTTCGCTCCATCTTGGTAACTGAATGCCCCCCCCTGCTTTTGGAAGACAACATGCGCTTATCACACCTGTGCTGCGTCCTTAGCGCCTATAAATGCAGTTACTCACGACAGAGTGATAAAAATCGAATGTGTTTGAATACTTACATTGAGTAATGTGAATTGCCACTCGCTAATTGCTTCCCAAACTCGCCACTAATAACGACGTAACCTATCTGCGGACAATCTGATAGTCGCTGCCTAAATCATGAACCTGTTAACACTTATTATGAGATGCATATTTTGGCATACCCCGTCTTACTCCCTGCATCACTGGTTACTGCACCTATGGCTCAAATGGACGCTATTCAGCAAGAGGGAACCAACTAACCTTTGTAAACAAAATAGGTTATTAGTATCGCTGGAAAGAGTGTAAAACGTAGAATTTTTCAAAATCGGGCCCCCGTTTCAAAAATGTGTACTCACGTTGAAAAAAGCTTATCAGTAAACGCTGTGTCATATAGTTTCTACATGGCTCTTGAACATCAAATCACGTGTTCTCAAAAAGCGGATTTTGCTAGTTGGTTCCCTCTTGCTGCATACCGTCCAAATGAGACATTAGGCATTTGGCACTTCACAGATGGCATGCCAATCGGAAAGCGCAACTAGCACTTTCAGCACATTTTCAAGAACTTAGCGCAGATAGGTATATTTTGTTTAATCGGTTCCAGTATGTCTGCTAATTTATAACCATAAAGAGATTTGTGACAAGCTTAAGAAGATAGTGCATATGCGGATCGGTTGAAAAAGTGCTTAGCGAGTTATTGCTGACAAAGTTATTTCGCGAATCTCTTTAAATACCTAATGTATACTTCAAAATAATTCCTATTTATTTCAGGGATACCACGATCAACCAAACAAGAAGCTAGGAGACACAGATATAGTGCCGAAAATATGGTTACATACATTGGGAAAACAGCAAAAAGATGATATTGTGATTTTTAGTTTCGACGATCCTAAAATCCAATTGTAAGTCATTTTCGCTTAAACCTTAATTGCATGAGTTCACAGTAAAACATCACACAAGCCGAAGAATAGAACACAATTAGTAACTGATTTTTTAAGACTGGTTATCTTCAAAAAGCCTATTTCGAATATAAGTGGCATTTGGTAAAACAGAATACCCCTATAGACCAACGAAATAATCATACGGCTATCATGCATACCTTCATTTGAAGGTACACCTATTGTTTTGGGGAACATTTTTCACTCTACCAGAAAAACTCATATTTTTGCGGAAACTAATTCTGGGAAAACACTTTTCAATTTGGAAATACTTCCCCTACTTAATCTGAAATGGAATTCAAATTATAGATTAAATTAATTATTACGTTAATATCTGGTATATAGATGGTAGCAAGGAAAAATACCGTGATAAATTACCCTTACCTATTATCCAACTATGAAAAATATCTCGTATCTTTGAAGTCTTGTATACTGAACAAAGGGTCATCACCTACTCCCCTTTTTATCTCGAAGTTCCCTATTTCGATAACGTAAGATGAATAACGAAAATACGTTTACCTACACTACACTTACGAATATAACATTTACTATCTATTTTTGAAGAATTTGTATTATTAAAAATGAGGGAGTAATCCACTGTATTACACTTTCAGTTATTTTGAATCAACCTTCAGCAGTGATTACATAATACTGCGCTCTTTCACCGATGAGTCGGAATCCGTGGCCTTACATATCTGCGATCTAAGTGCAGCGCCTGGAATAGTCGAAGGAAAACTAGACTTTAAACCAGTTGCTGGTACTCAAGAAATGAAGTTTCTGTATACAGTAAGTGCACGAATAGTATTACGTACCTATTGCAATATTATCCGCCGAATTACCGATACATATATTACTGCAATCACAATATATTGTTATAAAGAAGTGTGTCGCAGTGGAGCTATTTAAGGCCCTCTGATTATCTTCAAGTATATCCTACCGTAAGTCGAATGTTGTTGGATAAAGCGTGTTTTATCATCTTAATAAATTAACAGCGGACTTAATTCCCATTTCAATCCTCCTAAAGAGGAAAAGAAGAATTCCCATTTCAATACCTGTGCATGCCCGCCAGGCAACATGAGCTATATCATTGATTTTTTTTTTTTTTTTGGGGGGGGGGGAATCGAAGCTTTTTTACGCAGGTTTAGGATAGGTAGGTGATTAACAACATAAAAAGCGTGAAACGAACTTGACTCCGAAAATGTGCAACGGAAGTGATATAGTAAAGTTACACCCGCATTTAGTGAGACAGAGAGCGAAAAAGCGGGAACTAGACTGCTTCCCTTTCACACCACCGTTAGCAGTTTCCTGCCAGATAACAGTCAGTACACGTGCCTATCCACTGATGTAGCTACTCACACAATGCGAAAGTGGCTTCGCTTCCGTCCGTAGAGCACCTGGAAACAACCGTGTATGGACATCCGCCATCTTGAGTCCAACCACGCCCGTCAATGTCGAATTGACTACTCCGTACGCTCTGCTAGCTCCGCATAGCTATCTTTCTCTTTCTATATTATAAAGGAGTCATTTTCCGGGGTTGATGCATATGTTGCAACGACCAGACACATATGAAATTCATCATGATGAAAGTTGATACTCCTCTGAGTGTTTATGGTCACAAAAATTTTGGGTGCATTAATTATGTGACTTGCAATTAGGTTTTTTAACGAAAAAAGAAGAACAATAAGACGCTTTATATACATAGCGTTTGTACTGCCCCCATAAAGTACTGTAGCTTGATGGTAAGCGCACTGACTTTTGGGGAGGGAGCAGATAGACCAGGTTTGAAGCTCAGTCCACGTTGCGTTTTCTTATTATCGAACTTTTATTTTACAAAAAATACTTTTTTGCATCATTTTTCATTTATTGAAGAGATTAAAGAGATGTAGACTAGGCCTGTGCGCCGATGCCATATCAGTCAGCGGCGCAGTCTTCAAATTTTTTCATCGACGTCAGCGGCGCG
>CM063106.1:46882272-46949470 GCA_031841125.1 Acanthococcus lagerstroemiae
CGAAAAATTATGACCGTATTAACTAATTATTTCAGCTTGCGGCAGTCAAGTTATTGCTTTACAGTGTACTCAAGTGGGGTCGCATTCATATTCTTGCTGAATTATAGCAATTAGTTCAATACACAAAAGCGAAAACAGCGAAGTAATTGAACATATTTTTTTAATAATAATGTTTGAAAAGATGTTCGATTGGTCGTAGTCAACCTATTTATTTACCGAAGAGGACGTCATTAGAAAGGGGTAAGGGGTGTTTTTAATTTTCCAACTGTAAAATTGCAATTGGGTTACTAACAAAATGATAAGATTGAAAACCGAACAAAATTTACTCATTAGATTTTGCCAACGACGGACCCTTCTGTGTCACCTCGTAAACATTTCTAAAATGTATAAGCCAAATTTTCGTTCGTGTATGCGTAAATACTCTAAACTCTAAATTTTGGGTGCGCTGCAGGAGAATAGTGTTCTTCCTGTTTGTTCGTGTCGGTGGTTGAGGAGTTTATGGTTTCATTTATGTGTCGTTTAAATATACTCTTTTTTTTTCTTCTCCCGTCAACAATATAGTTCGTATATACCTACTGGTTTTGCAATAAAGTAGGTGCATGTCGCCAGTCCCTCATTGTGGATATAAGGGAACAAAATATTGTCAATTATTTGTTCTTCATTCGTTCTAATTGGTTCAGTCATGTTTAGAATGCGTTCTTACCCCCACCCCCCAAAAATTAGCAACTTAGTTTGAGGGGCTGGCGACAGGCTAGCCCCTGACATTCGAATTCGGGATTGTAACAAGTCTCAGACATTGGTTCTTAATTTGTTCTAATTTGTTCCCCAGTTTTCAAAATTTGTTCCGCCACGCACCCTATTTACAGCCACCAAAAAGAGTGACAGGGACAAGTAATAGCTATAAGCCCACACGAATACTATTTGCGGCACACTAAAATTTGTTCTACATTCGTTCTAATTTCTTCTCTCATCTACACACCTGCGTCCATCACCACTCTATATAGCGAAATATGCGCATATTTTATGCATTAAATTCAGTCTAAATAATATGCCGAAAATATGCGCCAAAATTGTAAAATATTTGTAAATATGTAAATACAATATGGGTATTGGGTAACTATATCGTTTCAAAAGAAAAATTGAGTTGGATACAGTGCGGCAATTTTTATTATATTTTAAAATGATCCGGCAAAATATCTCCTTAAGAGTCCAATCTCCTTTTAATCGGAGATGCACCCAGGAGATAATGCACCTATTCGTAATTTCTTTATGATTGATGAATGTGATGCGGGCAAGAGAAAGGTTATCTCACTTGCAAAAGAACATATTTTTCTAAAAGCTTTTCTACTGATTCATTGACCATTAAGTCTTCACAATTTTTCTTGGAGTCGGACATCATTCTCAACACTTTTTTCTTTCTTTCTTTTTTTTTTTGGGGGGGGGGGGGAAATTCAAAAATAAGTAGAATTGGTGCAAAATATGCGGTAAATGCCAAAATACGTGAAACATGCAGGATGAAGTGCTGCTCATTTGACTCAGTCTTTTGAATCTTATATACGCCATAGATAAAAATATGCATTCACATAAAAATTGCAGCCCTGGTCATTATAATAGAATTTTCCTATTCTAAATTCTTTGTTTTCTCTTTCATGATATAATTTGCTGATTCTTAAATTTTTAAATGACCATGACTGAAAATAAATGACAAATGACTGTTAGACACTTTGATCTCCCCCACCCCCACCGAAAAATCCACGAACGTCGATGAATGTAGGTCAACACTACTGAAAAAATTACCCCCTTATAAATTTTTCCAGCGACGCCCCGGTGTAGATGAAAGTACAAATTAGAACAAATAGAGAACAAATTTTAGTGCCCGAAAAATCGCCATCATATGGAAAATTCGCGCATTAGGGCTACCTACCCCCACCACATAAATTCCTATTGTGGGCCAATGCTTTGTGGCGACGGATTTTAGTGTGTAGATGAGTGAACAAATTAAAATGAGTAGAAAACCAATTGCAGGCGGTAGCAAATCGTATTTGTGTGGAAAGTTCATGTATAAATGTCACTTACCCCCCATCCCCTAGTTCAGATAGTCGGCAAATGTATGATTTTGAGAGTCTGAGGTGCGGGGTAGAGAGCAAACTAGAACGTATGTAGAACAAATTGCAGAGTGCAACAAATCGTATTCATATGGAATCTTAAGAGTTAAGGGTCACCAGGTCACCTACCTCCGCCCCTGAGCTCGAATAGTCGGCAAATGCAGAGTGGTGATGGACGCAGGTGTGTAGATGAGAGAAATAATTAGAACGAATGTAGAACAAATTTTAGTGTGCCGCAAATAGTATTCATGTAGGCTTATAGCTATTAGTTGTACCTGCCACTCTTTTTGGTGGCTGTAAATAGGGAAGGGTGGCGGAACAAATTCTGAAAACTGCGGAACAAATTAGAACAAATTAAGAACAAATGTCTGAGACTTGTTATAACCCCGAATTCGAATGTCAGGGGCTAGCATGTCGCCAGCCCCTCAAACTAAGTTGCTAATTTTTGGGGGTGGGGGTAAGAACACATTCTAAACATGGCTGAACCAATTATAACAGATTGAGAACAAATTATTGACATTATTTTTCTCTTCTATTTCCACAATGAGGGGGCTGGCGACATGCACCTACCTTATAGCAAAACCAGTAGGTATATACAAACAAATGTTGTTGACAAAAAATAAATAAAAAAATTTAAACGACACATAAATTAAACCTTATAAACTCCTTAACGACCGACACGAACATACAGGAAAAACACTATTCTCCTGCAGCGCACCCAAAATTTAGAGTTTAGAGTATTTGCGCGTACATGAACGAAAATATGGGTTATACAAACGATCTACAAACGAATACCTACACAAAGTTTCAGCTCCATACCTCAAATGGGGGGTGCACCTTCTGCTCCC
The DNA here is from genome assembly GCA_031841125.1 of Acanthococcus lagerstroemiae. Taxonomy (NCBI): domain Eukaryota; kingdom Metazoa; phylum Arthropoda; class Insecta; order Hemiptera; family Eriococcidae; genus Acanthococcus; species Acanthococcus lagerstroemiae. Next base: position 46,885,226 of record CM063106.1, read on the forward strand.
TAACGTTTTTTCGATTTAGCGGGGGAGGGAGATGTATACAAACATAAATGTGGAATCTACAAACGTAAAGAAACGATCTATAAACGAATACACAAAGTTTCAGTTACCTACCTCAAATGGGGATACACTTTCCCTGTACCCCCAACGTTTTGTTGATATAGCGGGTCGAGGGGATGTATACAAACGAAACTTTGGGAACGTATACAAATGATATACAAACAAATACAAAAGTTTCAGCGCTGTATTGTAAATGTCGGAAAGTATAGACCATATTTCTCTGTACCCTAACGTTTTTTCGATGTAGCGGGGGAGGGGGATGTATACAAACGAAAATTTGGGCTATACAAACGATATACAAACGATATACAAACGAATACAAAAGTTTCAGCCCCGTACCTCAAATGGGGGGGGGTATACCATTTCCCTGTACCCCAACGTTTTTTCAATGTAGCGGGGGAGGGGGATGTATACAAATGAAAATTTGGACTATACAAACGTATACAAACGATATAGAAACGATATACAAACGAATACAAAAGTTTCAGCCCCGTACCTCAAATGGGGGGTATACCATTTCTTTGTACCCCCCAACGTTTTTTTTAGATATAGCGGGGGAAAGGGATGTATACAAACGAACATTTGGGCTATACAAACGTATACAAAAGTTTCAGCCCCGTACCTCAAATGGGGGGGGGGTACAGCGAAATGCACCTCGGTTCTTTGTGGTTTTTCGGAGATCCCGAATAAATCCGACGTTCTGATTTGTTACTACGCACAAGAGCGAAAAATTACCTTTCCAACAAGCCCTCGTTGATGCTGGTAACGTGATTCCGCGGCGAGTTAGGGCCGCTTGACAGAGTGGGAGAAAAAGGCGTGTCTAACTTTAAACGCTCCCCCCCCCCCAAAAAAAAAGTGTTTTCGCGCATTCTCGTTACACTCATCTTTGACCGCGTGTATCTCCGGAACAAAAAACGCTACAAATCTCGCCGATAGCTTGTTGGAATGGGCATTCATTCCTCTATTACGTACTGTCCGTAACTTAAAATTCGTTGGATCGACAAAGTTACCTCTTTTTATAGAAACTGCCACATATACGAGTATGTAACTTTCGACATCGCTGTGCGGTATTTTATTGGAAGTCCTATTCCAGAATGACAAAATAGAAACGTCCTTAGTTAAAGACTATTCAAGCTTTCAGGTATAATATTCTAATTGTTTTCTTTGTGGTGCGGCATCCTGAGAGAATTACATTAGAAAATTCTAATTGTGAATTATAATTGAGTTTCACAGAGAATGGAAAATTATGCCGGTGAACGCAAAAAATATAGGAGTAAATCAGAGATCAAATTGCTTTGTAGTGAGAATGGAGAGGTGAAAAAAAGACTGAAGTACGTTGATTCATCGCTCAAATTGTTTTTAACTGATTAAGAACTAGCAACGTTTGAAAGAACTGCGGCTGTAAGGATTCATAAAGCTACTAATTTCAACTCTTATATTCAAGACAGGTTCTCATTGTACTTGAGCGTCAAAAGACACTCTTGACACTCTTTTTGAGTCAAAATAGTGTCGGTCCTTGACAATCACGTAGGCTCCGCCCACTTGTATAGCAGAATTGATCCGTCAAATGTGTGTCAAGAAGTCAAAAATGCGTTAGAGTGCTCTGATTGGTTGAAATATTGTCAAAATGTCAAAATACCGTGTCAAAATTCGCAAAATTGACGCAGGTCAAAATTGTGTCAATCCTTGTAGATCGGGAAGGACCTTTCTGGCAGAACCAGCTCCACCTGGCGGAGCTCGTTTTTGCCGAAATTTTCATTTTCGGATTCTCCAGTCGCCTATCTTACTAAATCATTAGATAAGTACTTTTAACAGAAACTCTTCTTAGTTTTCGTGTCTGGTATTTGTTGCTCGGTTGTCGGCCTTTTGGGTGTAATATAGTAATTGTCAAGTTAATAAATACACAAAGAATATTGAAATATTTAGTTAGCTACACTATGTATATTTAAGACATCGACAAAACTGAACAAAACTCGAGAGACTAAAAGAGAAATTACGTTGAATACAGATGGTTGATAAGAAAGTTCGCACTGCCGCAAAAATGAGCTCGGAGGAACTTTTTCTTTTCATTTTTTCGGGTCAATATTTTGATTTAATCGTCAGCGAAGAAAAGGAATTCAATAGATCAAATAGTGCGCCGGATCTTTTTCATAAAACCAATTTTCACAATAACTTACTCTATCAGTAGTTATTTAATTTCAAAAGTTTGAATGCAAACTTGCCGAGAAAAAATTGATGCGCGGAACTCATTTTGTCTGAAAAGGTCCTCAATTTTGTATCTAATACTGCTCTGGGAGTTGGTATCTTCAATTTTATTGAAACTTATAATCTTGCTGTCCCATTGTCTTTATTTGAATGTATTTTTACGTCGATTAGAATATCATCTTTTTGTACATTACTATCGCCTGCAACTTATTACACCAACTTTCAATGTCGTGTATATAAAAATCATTTATTTAAGCCGAAGCCGGGATTTATCAAAGTACTTTATAAACAAAAATCGATGTAAATCACCTTATTATATGGTAGGGTAATAAATGAAAGAAACGATGTAAATGCATTCACGAAACTTGATTTTATACTGTTGTGATAACGGAATCGGCTCCGTGTTATCAGTCCATCGTACCTATCGTACTAAAGCACCTTAGTTTTATAAGCAAGAAGTTCACTCTCATGAGTATAATATTTTGTACTGGCAAAAATCAAATACTGTGTGATAAGTAGAATTTCTTCAACTATCTTCGAGTGCATTAGAATCTAAAATTGCATTTATCCTCCCCCCAAACATTGTATTTTCGAAAACCCTTCAATTCGGGACTTGTCTGTCACATGTTTTAAGAAAATGGCACGAAAATACGTTCGTAAGACATTTCAGCACATTTTTAGCACAAGACTTACTCCATCATGTATGACAACTTACCTGGGTATGGGGTAAATTGTCACCAAAAAAGTAGTCACGCTTAAAAATGTCTGGGGCCAACCGTATGAAGAATTTTTTTTATATGCCATTTTGTAGCCAAGGGTTGTGGCTAAGATTTGAGCCTAATTTGAAGTTTTTCGGTCCAATAGTTTCTGCACATTTTTAGCTCGTTTTTTAGCACAAGACAGTTTACCCCATCATGTATGACAATTTGCCCGGGTATGGGGCAAGTTATCACAAACAAAGTAGCCGCGTTTAAAAATGTTTGGAGCCAACCATATGGAAAATTTTTGGTTTTTGTATGCGCCATTTTGTAGCCAAGGTTTGTGGCTACAATTCGAGCCTAATTTGAAGTTTTTCGGTCCAATAGTTTTTTCAGAATTTTGAAGTTTATAAAAATTGTGACAAACTAACCCCGGTCTTCCCTATCGGCTTTTCGGATAATTCCTTTAATGTATTTTTTTGGGGGTAACTAAATTTCTCTTAAATTTTTCTGGATCAGTTTCTTTGGCGATACCTTTGGCGCATGTTTTCGTTTAACCGATTTTCCGGTAAGGTGCAGTGAGGTAATTGCAAACGATTTTTTGATTAGTGACACTTTGCCGACTCACTATGTGACCACTCTATGGCACCAATCAACATTAAATTTCTGTCACACATACTTTGAGGGGTTCTCTTTTAGTGGGGAAAATTCTGTACCAATAAATTTACAACTTTTTGGAAAAGTGGAACTTTGAAACTTTTCAATCACGTTTGTGCATTTACCTCATCATGGGGTAAATGCAAAATCATACATTATTTTTGTGAGGCCTTATTTTTCTGCAGTTTTGACCATCTCACGGTATTCTGCATGAAATTTACTAACTTTTGATCTATTCATAAGCTTCGTTCGGTCAAAATTTCTAGGAGTTATCTACTTGAGAAGAAATTTTTCAGTGGGGTGAAAAAATTGTTAATTAAAAAAAAACAAAATTAAGCTAAAGATAAAAAAAATGATGATTTATTATAAGTAGAAATGTATTTTATTAGAAAATACAAAATTTCGATTGTCTTACCGGTATTTTCGGACCGTTTTAAACCTAAAAATCATTTTAAAAAATTGTTGGGGTAAATGCAAAATTGTATTGATTTTGCAATTGCCCCAGCATGACTTTTCCTTGGGGTAAATGCAAAAACACATATTTCCGCCAATGTAATTAAAATTTTTCAAAATCAATTGTCTTACCTTGAACTTGAATCTTTTGTGATAATTAACAGATAAATATCTTTTCAAAAAAATTTCACTGGATACACTTTCGGCCGTTTTGAAAAATAACTACCTCCACTTCACTTAGGAGTGATTTTGACATGTGATGATAAAAACATTTCCACAGAACAAACGAGCGCACTGATAATGTTCAGGCCGGGTGAGTATATAAGGAATAGATGTGCCTTCATGTACCTATAGATGCCGCGGTCAAATATTATGTTTCTTTGCCTCCAACAGCTGATTTTGCAATCACCCCAATTTTGCAATTACCCCACTGCACCTTATAGATTTTCCTACAATTTTTCTTGACCGGTTTCTCCGTTATTATTCCACTTTATTACTTTAGACATCTATCATATGAAATAGAAGATTTGGTTTGGCTTATTAAGTGAAGAATTCAAACAGTTTTTAATAGGGGGGGGGGGAAACTCTGATTATTCAAAATTTTAATCTGATGATGTGTGGCGTAATTACTTGCTGAAGTACCTTTTACAAAAATTGAAAATTACATGATCTATCCTCATCGAAACCAAATATCGTTATAGGATATTCGAAAAGTACATAAAATTTCGAATTAAAAGACACTATAGCATGCACTTATCATATTTATAGTGGTTTGGTGGCCGAATGGATTCGAACGCTGCCTCCTGAACCACGGAACGTGGATTCGAATCCCAATACGGAAGGCGAATTTCAAGATTAAAAACATGATAAGAAAATAACAGAATATATGAAAAACTTTAACATCCGACTAAGTTACATCAATCAGGGACGTACCGATAGGGGTTCAGGGAGGCAACTTACCCCCCTGTAGGAATTTTTCACTCAGCAGTTGGGAAAATTTACCATTTCAGTCAAGCGAGTTGGAAAAATCCAACAAGTTAAAAGGTTTATTTTATTTTATTATTTTTTTTTTTGCTACTTCGAAATTTGAGAATGGAGTTGAGAAGTTGGGAAAACCCAACAAAGTCAAAAGGTTTTTCTTCTTTTGCATTCATACTTGGGAATTTTGAATTGAGTTAGTTGGAAAAATCCAACAGGTCAAAAGGTGTTTTTTTTTTTTTTTTTTTTTTGCTTTAATACTTGGAAACTCTGAGTTCAGTCAGTTGAGATTTTCACAATTTTTACCCCTCCCCCCCTGGAAAACCCCTTCGGAACATCCCTGACACCAATTGTAGCAAGAGGTGGAGTTCAATTTCATTGTTCCACTAGAATTCAAAAAGACTACAACTGGGTTAGCCACACCTGTAGACCACTAACGAAACTGACTAGTCTGGTGTGTTATGCAGGCTGCATGCCCCTTATAGAGAAGGAAAACTCTTTCATAACCATTCCCCATAGTAATGGCTTGTCACCAAGGGGAATCAGACTATAGCCCTTGTATCAAAATATTTGATCAAGGAGGCCTATGTCCCAATGGGTGGACCGAAACATCTGTTTCAAGGCTGTGTATACTGTGCTTCTCAGAATTAATCATTAAATCATTATCTTTCTGAACATCAAGAAAATGTGACGAAAATTTCACTAGCGAAAATTCAATCACTGATAACGCACTTCCAAAATGTGTTAAATCATCTATGGTATGAACTAGCCAGGTATATTTGAAACAAAAAATATTTTTGGGGCGCTATCTTGAGGCAAATTGCGATAATTTTCGAGAAAAAACGTAGTGGCGGAATTGCCGCCCCCTTCCCTGGTGTAATTAACTGCTGGTACCTTATAACGTCCCGAAAATTAAGATTGGCTAAGTGTGAAACTAATTAGTTTCGCTTCTACATATTAAGACAAATGTCGATCCAGAATGGAATAGTAATTCCTACTGTTGCTGATACCGTTTGATTTAAATTCAGCTTATTTAATTCTAACAATATTTTTGATAGAATTACGGCGGTAATTGTTCACAAAATCTAGTAAGAATTACTGATTTTCAGTTCATGAGTTAGTGAAATAGGTGAACCGAACATCAGAGACTTATCAGAATTCTAGTAATTTTGTTAGAAAATTTTTCTCAGTCTTAATCATCCATTAGAACCCTTTCATTTCATTCCTAAGTGTTGTTTCCATTGGATGGAAAATACCTATTCTTGCTTTACAGTTGGTTTCAAATGATTCAAAAACGATAAGCACAGAAAAAAAAAGCCAAACGTTGAAAGAATCCTGAAGTGTGTCGGACAAAAAGTGGTGCTTCGAATAATACTCTACCCGTGCAAGAATGAAATAAAGAAATACATACCTATATTTTGCACAAGTAGCTTAAGCAACTCAATTAATTAAATAATGATTTAGGTATTTCAAATCTGGTATTGTTAAAGCGCTTTTATATGTATAATATAGATCATAGTATTACGCATAATCTCTGTTTAAATAAAAAGAACAGTTGTAGGACAAAAGATAATTGACCAGGTAGTTTGCAAAAAACGTCAATCCCTATCCTAAATTCATTTATCAGTCAACTAACATAAAAGTATCGATGTACGGGTATGCGAATTATTCATGGAAAGGAACAGCCAATGATTTTGAAATGAAAACTAAGCTCTTTATATTTTCTTCAATCTGTAATAAAACAGTGTTATTGTCAGTGTGCTGCACTGGGTAACTTATAAGTATTGTCATATTGATCGAGGAACTACAATTTCTTCGTGTTATTACTTACATCAATTTTCGTTGTTGAATCTGCATCATATAGCACTGATAAAATCAGCGGATTTTTCTATAAATAGATATAGTAAAAAACTGTATTGGTAAATATTTTAGGTTATGGAAGCCATTTTAAATGAAATTAAGTGTGTTCTCTGGTAATTCTTACACTGTTAAAAGTACCCGAGCACGAGCACAAAATACAAGAAAACACCTAATTCGCTTATTCGAACTCTGCTATAGAAGCCCTGTAACAGCTGGACGAAAAGATGATTATGATGCTGTTCGTTATCACCATCTACTACAGTACAAAGTGTCCGTTGATTTACTAACTTCCTGCTTTTAGTTTCATGTTAAATTGAACTTGTTCCTTTTTACTAGACTGCACGTACCCTGATAAAACCGAATTATGTTCAGAAATGATTATTTTCAATTTCAAAATGATGTTCAAAGTTTACATGTTCACACTAATGTTGAGTTTGTGATAAATCATGCTTTCGTCCGCCGATAAGCTTTATTCGAATTTGCGAATAGTGGGCGGACAATAAAGTGTGCCGATGTGTACATATTTATCCGGCTCTTAATTGGTATAAGACTGTGGGATTTGCAATGTGCAGTCATGTCTCAGGCTGCCAAGTTATATAAACTGCCCATAAACCTTTTACCTCTGTGCGTGTAGTCTATTTATTTGCCTGAAAACTAATTTTTCTGACCGTGAAAACGTGCGTAGTACATAGTTGTCTTTTTTATTAGTTATAAGGTGCTAAAGCCGTGTTACCCTATGCTTGTGTTCCCTAGCGGAAAAGAATACTCCGGAGTCTGTAGAAAACACTCCAGAAAAATTACCTGTACTATTCAAAAACTGCTCATTATTGCGCAAAAACTATTTTGAACTACTCAATAAGTGCTCAAAATTACTCTATTTGAGAAATTTTGAGTAACTTTTCAGCAGTATTTTCGTTTTCATGTGGGCATACCAAAAATGTCTACATTGGCAAATGAGACTTTCCCGAAATCAATCGCTATCTTACTCAGAAGTAGTTCTACATTCGCTTAGGTGAAGACGTGTCTTTTGCGGTCGGCATAACAGGTTTTTATGTTATTGTTACAATCATTGGCGTAGATAGCCCCGTTATTAGGAGAGGGGGTCTACATTTTTTCCTTCGTCCTGCCGGACCCTTCACATTGTCCCTCTTTGATTTGCCTCACATAGGTAACTTCAGAAAAAAACGTTTTGTCTTGCTAAGGCGGGAGGGGGTCCCGACCCCGGACCCCCTCCATCAACGCCCTTGGTCATAATGACGAATTTCAAAGAACGCACGAACGTGAAGTTTTGGAAGCTTAAAGGTGTACTGAAGGGCGAAAGGTTCCAAGACATTGATGAAATCAGTGAAAACAATCCAAAGGGTCTTGAGCCATTCCCGCTGAACCATTCACCGAGTATTTCTTTAAAAATGGCCGACGCCCAAGAGGAAGTGTATCAAAAAGGAGGGGAATATTTTGAAGTGGATGAGAATGTACTATCAAATGTACCAAGTGCATCTAATTACAGGTTTTTGTTTGTTTTTTTGTTTTGATGATTTATCGACTTTTTTTTTCATTTTGCCGAGGCGCTGTGAGATACCCCTAATTAAAGTGCCCCAGTTTGGGAACGTGCTAACATGAACATAAGAAGAAGTTCAGGCTTTCGGATGATACCAAAAAAATTTGCTAGCTCTACAATAGGTCGCTCATAGTCCAACTACTTTTTGATCACCCTGTGTATAACATTATCCTCTAATTCTAAGAACTTGGCTGAAATAAGTATAGTGTGTTGTCAGTTTGAACACAGATTTCAAGAAGCGAGAGAAATCACAAGCGAGTATGTTACGTGCCCAAATTATTGGATTAACTTCTTTTGCATGTTCAATGAATAAACTCAGAAATGTGCTAGAAACTAATGAAAAAGTACTTGTACACTAATGCACACGGCCCTGTACTGATTTCAGTATCCGTATTCTATATATTATTAATTGGGCTATATACTTACTTGAAAATCAGCTTTTCCGTACGCATATTGTACTGCAGCAGCAAACTTCAAAGAATGCGCTGTCGCCGCTTGCATATAAGGGTCATCGGTGGTCTTAATGTATAATCCCGGGTACTGCACAAACGCAATATCAGTAAGTTTATCATTTCTGATAAATAAAACATACAAGGAAATTATTACTTGAACAATTACCTGAACTTTTTTTGCCGGGTCTGGCAAATTATGCAGCGGAGAGATAGCCTTTAGAGCGTCAAAATACTTAAGATCCTTCGGCTGCCCGAAAATCGACACAAACACTTTACCGAATTTATACTGGTCATACTTCATCATATCTAAAATGCTGTCACCATTTACTGTTAATCAATTATGAATTTTATCACATTAGCTTTCAGATTGGCCAAATTATTCCCTGTCCTATTTTTGATCACAATTCGACCATTTCAGTTGAACAGTAATTTGGGAGTGCCTCATGGAGCCTTAGCCAGTATAAAACTATTAGTAAGTTATTCCAAATGAAGAAGGAAAAATAGACATATTTGACAGAAGTGTGGAATGAGAAGTAACTTTTAGGACAGCCATTCTACCTTGGAAGATATTTGGGAACCTCAACCAAATATGGAGCTGGGAATCTCTAAAATTTGGAATCTGGTTTTGTAAATATACTCCGTTATTTTATACTATTTCTTTATACCCACACAGGTGCATTCAAGATGCAGTATTCTTCATCCATGCATGAACTTCACATTCCTTTTCAATATGAGCAAACGACCAGATTGTTAATAATTGAAAAGGAAAATGCCGAGTAGATCCTAAAACGTAAGGGTAAATTTTTAATTTGAATCACTGTGATATTTGTGAGACCTTTGTGGGATTGAAAGTTGTTAGGACCCCAGAGATATCCACTCGCATTCGCAAACGGGAATGCGTTCACAAATGGAGCACCTCCACAAACAAAAACGAAGTGAACACGTTCTTCTTCTCACATGAACAAGAACGGGCAGGAACGCGTTCGTTTCATATTGTGGACGAGACACAGATAACGAAGAAGGGAGAGAGGAGTGACTACAGTCAGAGATGTCAACTCCCGTTCGCAAACAGAGCACCTCCACAAACGAGAACGAAATGAACGCGTTCTTCTACCTCACACGAACGAGAACGGATGTGAACATGTTCACTTTTTCAAGCAAACGCGAATGGTGTGAACGCGTTCATTGGGGAACGCGGACATCTCTGGTTAGAACAATGTCTGATTGTGGTGCCCAGATGTTGTGCCACAATGAGCAAAATTGGTCTCACAAAAGTATCACCAGGATTGGGTATGAATGTTGGCCTGAAACTACGAGCCTAACACTACACAACAATTTGAGGTTTTGTAAAAGACAATGACATATGATTCTATTAGTATTTTCAACGAAGAATTTAATGCCGATGTTAATTTTTGGATTATAGTTCATTTTTTCCTTATCTCCGGGGGCGATACTATAGGAGGTGTTGGGGTTGAAACACGCCAAATAATTTGGCAGTTGGCAAATTTTAGGACTGTTCATTTGACCCCCCCCCCCCATTTGACAGTCAGCAACTTTTGAAACTGTTCATTTGAATTTTCATTTTTATGCATGTTTGGTTGCTTATTTATTTTCTTGTTCACTTAAAGAATATTTCAATTAAAAAATTGGCGAATTTTTAATTTTTTAAACATTCTGTCGGCGAGTTTTGAATTTTCAAAAAATATTTGTTGGCAAATTTTTCTTCTCCACCTTTCCAAACTGAAATTCAAATTTCGTTTCTGGAAATGGAGTACCCTGGACCTCTGTTAGAGACTAGTCAGTCAAAAGCAAAAGGTTTCAAGCTGAGTATCGAACGTTATTTGAAAGGTTGAAACAAAGCTGAAACGTGGAAGACATTTCAAAAATCTGAAAGTCCGTAGCAAATGTTGAATTTCAAATTTCAATGACTACTCGGACTGCCAGCGTGAAAGAGTCGCCCTCTATTATTTTAGGCACGTGAGAAAAAGGAACTATTAAAACCCTACATATTTTAGAAAAATTCATCAGATTGAAATGAAAATGGTCTCAATGGAACAAAAATTTTATGTACTATAAATTTTGTCCTAATCATTTTTTCGATAAACGCTTTCGTTTTCATAATCTTTTGAGATTTCTTCGTATGCCTGTAAATGAAGTATTTCCCTCAATCAGGGTTACAACGTTACGAGGTAAACGACTATAGCGCGCGTGATTCACTCACACTCACTCAGTCATTCGCTTACTTATTTAGTGATTTACATCGTCACTCGCTTACATATTAAGTTATTCACTCAGTTACACCGTCACTCACTCAATCACTTAATCAGTGACTCACTCAGTCACTCGCTTACTCATTTAGTGATTTACTAAGTTACTCACTCATTTACTCAGTGGCTCCGTGATTCACTCGCTCACTTAGTTATTAACTCATTTCCTCACTCTTTTGCTCACTCAATAAGTCAGTGATTCACTCACTCACACAGTCAGTTGCTTACTTATTTAGTGATTCACTCACTCATTCACTCACGTAGTCTTTCACTCATTCTATAATTTAGTTACTCATTCACTTCCTCGCTCCATCACTCAGTCAGTAAGCCAGTCATTCACTCAGTCACTCGCTTACTTATTTAATGATTCACTCACTTACTGAGTTATTCAGGCACGGATTCCCCTAATGCCATCAACAGGAAACTTTGTAGTTTTTTTTCCTTTTGATTTGATTTGATTTGTTTTTATTGGAATTAAATTAGGAGAAGAATCAGAGGAACTTAACAAAAAAATATCATCAAAGGTAAACAACGACAACCTCAATGTGTAAAGGAAGTTTTGTGTTCCTCTGAAGTATTCCTAACATCTATCCTCCCAGAATAGGGTATGCTCATGTGGGCAAATACGAGTGCTTGGGGGATAAGGTTCCAATCAGCATTTGCAGGGACGAAACTACGAGGGGGGGTGAAACACTCCGAATAATTAGGCAGTCAGCAAATTTTGAAAATGTTTATTTGAATTTTTCATTTTCTCAGAACGTTTGTTTGTTTATTATTATTATTATTATTAAAATTTTTTTTTTCAATTAAAAAATATTTTGATTGAAAAATCCGCGAATTTTCAAATTTTTAGAAAATTTTGTCGGCAAATTTTCCTGCTCCCCCCCCCCTCACCCCAAACTGAAAGTAAAAATTCGCCTCTCCTATCTTAAATACGAATTTTAGTTGATACCACTAATCAAATAACTATGCGCGTTCAGTATTGTTATCAGAGTATCAGTGTAGAGAGTTATTCGTGGACGACCAAAAAGGAATTTAACGAGAAAATTTTAATAAAAATTCAATTTTGAATATAGAAAACGAGAGGTTTTCGAGAAAATGGGTTAACACCATCATACCTATTCAGCATTCAAAATATATCTACCTAATATCATATAATCTCACTCCATTGTTTTTTATGCTGTTGTGTAGTGTGATAGTAGTAACCTGGCTATCAAACCATGAAAAAACAATCAGCCGAATATTAATATTGTAGGTGTACTCATTGTGCGATATTTTCTGAATCGTATCCTGGTGAAGCATTCACCTTTTGCTAGATAAATTTTATAGACACTAAGGTATCAACCCAGTATCACACACCTTGTTTTCCTGTTTTTCCATTATGTATATTTAGGTACATACTGTTTTCGGATTCAGATATTCATTATCCTTAACCCTCATTGTCAGTGTAATAACATTTGGTTGGACCCACGTTGAAGACGCTAATACAGCAACAAAGTACTTACGGTGCGATTAAAATCACACTCCCAAAAGATGCTGGCTGTTGATTAGCGCACGCAGCCGCCACAAGGCCCGTTTTTGAACCTACGGCATTTACATGTAACTTAGCGGGTTCCGCATATTTGTTCTCTATTGCAAAGTTAACAGCAGCTAAGAAATCGTCAATTGAGTTTTGTATTTTGTCTTTTATGCCGGCATCGTACCATGCTGTTCCATAATCCCTAAAAATAGTTCAGGTTGAATAAAAATTTATGAATTTGAGAGAGTGTATATTGTATGTACGATACCAAGCTGAAGTAAGTATAATTGAGGAGCCAAATTCAGAACTAAGCTATTCCTCAAAAAATGATTTTTCACTTTTTGATGGATATATGGCTGCACTGATAATCACGTATACTTAACACTGTTTATGTGTTCTACTGGTTCTATAAAGTCGAAATGTGTTTTCAAAATAATCCATTTTCCAAACGAAGCTATTGGGACGCCCTAAAATTCAACAGTGTAGTAGCTGACATGTGGCGGATGCTTTTGGCAATCTTATCAACGTTAGGACTACTGTGATGTTAGGCATTCATTATGATGTCAAAACGTGGTTTTCAAATGGCTCTCAACTCAATTTGTACCGAAAAAAAAAAAAAAATTGCCCTAAATTTTACATTCATATCTATAGTGTAAGGTAGCGATTTGTGTTTGAATTTGCCGTGAAAATAAATCTCTGACGCATTGGTGACAAAATAAAAATGCACGTTTTACCATTTGAAAGTACAGCGTATCCTAACATTGATAAGAATCACTTCCTTCAGTGCGGAAAGAGAGGAGTGCTCGATGCTGGCGCGACACCAGTCTGGGAAATCCGAATATGTGTCATAAGGCTAAACATGATAATGTTATGATCCTGTTGAGTAATACGTTACTAACAGAAGTTGAGAAAACAATTTATGAACGTATAGCTACTCTCTAATTATTCCAAAAAGATTACGAATAATGCTGCTGAAACTGTTCGTATACTGGAATAATTCCTCTTTTTGTAAAAAATAAAACTTGTTTTTACTAATGGTAAATTTCTTTTTGGTGATTCGTGTGCTTATTGTATGATAGAATGAGCCCGTACATGATTATTTTCGAAATATGACTGTGCACTCTAGATATCTATCAGAAATGTTTTTTCCATTTTCCAAACTAAGCTATTCCCATCATTTTCCCTCTTTACGAAGAAATTACTCGTGGTGGGCTGTTCTGAAGTTTTACGCTTCACAACCTTGTGAGTCACAATATAACAAACATTATAAGCCAAGAATCGTTTTTCTATCTCGTAACTTGGCTTCCCCAGAACATTTAATGTGTTTCCTGAAAAATCAGATTTTTGGGAATAATTTTATTTGGAATACGGCTCCTCAATTTGATAGTAACATTACTTACCCTGCGCCTCTGAGCTTTGGAATTCCAACCACACCATCAAAATTGTCGAAAATGAATAAGTAGAATAGGGAGAATCTGGGCTGGAGACTCATAAATGGAAAGAGTACACAAGGGCTTTTACCATCTTTCTTCATATTCTGTAATGCAAGATCTACATTATCTGTCATGAATGCGGCGGGGGGATGATAGAGGTAGCCCAATGGACGCATGGCTGTACGATCTGGCTAAGATAATGAAAAAATGGGAAATAAGCACGTACCTACACACATGTGTAGATTTAGACTTTTCGGTGACTACATTGCGTCCTCTCAGGTCGACAACGCGATACTCGGGAGGGTAAATTCTGGGGCTAGGGGTGCGGTGTCTAGGGAGACATTGGCATCCTATCACCATGTACGCTCCACTAAACATTAGTAGGTATTCGAGAATTGAGACTGAGACTGTTTGGGAATTGAAATAGAGACTATTTGGGATTTGAGAGGCCTACTGAGAATCGTGGATTCGTAAGTTGCCTCTCAATTCATGAATAGCCTATTCTACATTAAAATTAAACCTTCCGATATTCTCACAAGATATGTAAGACACAGTACGCCAGATCGTTATGTCCTCGTATTGAGCACTGGTAGGTACTGCGATGGGAAAAATGATAAATAACCAAACTGCTTTGTTGAGGGTGTCTGTATATCTAAGATGATTACATTTACAATTTTTCACACATAGACCACCCAAATAACTAAATAATAAATCACATATCAGACTGAAAAAAAGATACAGGATCGGTGATTAGGTTACCTCTATAAGACGAAAACAGTGCCGTAGCCAAGGGAAGGGATTAGGGGATGAATCCCCCCTTGAGATGAGATTTTTTTAATATGCTGGCAGTATTACAATGAATGCGCGAAATGAAATTTAAATCTAGATACATAACTGAAGTTGAAAAGTACAACATACTGATACGTCAATGTAAAAACATACAGTTCATGTTACGTGTACACCCCCCCCCCCGCCAAAAATTTTGCTGATCCCCTTCCTTGGAAAAATCCTGGCTACGCCACTGGACAAAAATGAAGTAACTACTGAAAAAATATTAAAATTTTTTCATTGAGATTTAGGGAAGGAAATATTTTAGCAATATTTAAAAAGAATTATTATTAAATAATAATAATTTTACGGGCAGTACTTGGAACCACGTTTCTTCGCACCCTGACCCTGAATTGTCAACAAATTCGTTCATCTTTGAATTCGGTTCCAAAAACATGTTTAAGAGGGTATTTTTGAAGTTTCAGCTTTGTGTAGGTCAATTAAAAGCGACTTGATTATAAGTCGACGAAAAACCTTAAATTTTCCGCCGCTTACATAGAGTACTGCTCTTACCATCGTTGAAAAATGGCGTACTGAAATAAATAAATAAAAACAAACAAACAAACATCGCCAATATCCTATAAAAATCTCGTTTGCCTGATTTTTAGTCGGTGCTTTATTATCCTTATTGCCAGTGGCTTGAACTGGCAGAACATTGAACCGTTGGCTATCAAAAGCCATTAAATCATGTGGGGCCCCTTCATATACTATTTTGGACCTGCAGATTGGTTGATTTTTGAGCTCATTGGGCCCTGATCAGTGATGTATGACCAGTGGCGGATCCAAGGGGGGCATGGGGTACATGGCACTCCTTGGTTGAAATTTTTAACGCAATATTAGGAAAAAAAGGAATAAAAATGATGAATTGTACCCTCATTAATACGCCACAAATGTATAATAACGCATCTATATATTCGTCATTACGTATCCCACATTAGATAAAATATTTTTCCGGGAGCACCGCCGCCCCCACACCCCTGCCAACATAAAAACAACTGCTAATCAGTATGCATCGCTGCCACTTTACCCCCCCCCCCATCACCTTTTTCTAAATCCGTGCCTGTGTGTGACGGCCCGTTGCTCACTGATCACTGATTAGCCGATACTCGTATGGCCAGTCAAGCTTGTGTATTTGTAATTAATACGTGAATCTTTAATAGAAACCACCGCTTAAGACGTGACCGCTCTCAATAATGTGTTTTCTCTTTTTGTTTTGGATCAACCTGCAGTTGAAAGTAGAAGTGTCTGCCAAAATTGACGGATAAAAATTTCAAACTTGAAAAACCCTGAACTGTCTTTTAATGCTCTTGCAATAACGTTGTAAAATATCTCATAAAGGCATGAAAGTCTGAAACCGAATGTTCTTCATTCTACCTTATGCCCACCTGTTTTAATTTTCATTACTGACAGTTTTAATAGCGGCGCTTCCTCCTGGTTCAGGCCTTCCAAGAAACACAGAGCCGTGAACGAGGATCTTTAAGTGAAAGGGTTTAGTTCCTTTCCCTTTCAGAAGAGGGTTCGAATTGGCCTTCAACCTGGTAATCCTAAAGGGAACCTTATTGAATAAAATATGATAGTGGTACCATGGGTCGCTCATTTTGAATTTCGCATCAAATTATTGATTCAGCCCCGATTTTAGACCAAAAATCCAAATTTCGAGTCCAAAATGAGCAATTAACTTGGCTTGAAAAACTGAACAAAATATCGTGGCAGTGGTTTTCTGGGGTCTCTGATTTGAAAACATTTATAGAATTTCTGATCCGACCTGCATGGTTTTGGGCTCCAAAATATGAATTTCTTAGGTGAAATGAACAAAAAGCGGAGGTCCGAATCGAAAATCTGATGCGACATTCGAGATCATGTAGCTACCAGAGCAGTGCACGATACCAATATCGGTACTCGGGTATCGTATCGGTGAAACCGACTACCGACTACGTAGTCGGTAGTCGGTTTCACCGATACGATACCGAGTAATACTCGGTCAGGAATCGTTTTATGATTAGCGCTGTATTTTAGGTGGTGGAGTGGTGGAGTAGTCTACGCCTTATCAGTGATATGTACTTGTTATCGTCGATACCATATCACGAAAACGACTACCTGTCGCTACAATACCGTGTATATACTCGGTATCGGCCGATACTATTCGGTATCGTTTTAAGCGATACGATACCGAATACCACATGAGTATATATACATACATACTCGTATCGTGCACTGCTCTGGTAGCTACCCAAAAAACTCCTATTTCAATTCGTTCAGTTTTTCAGGCGAAATTACTCTTGCGTATTTTGGATTGGAAAGTAAAATTGTGTGGCTAAATCGGGGCCGGAAAGAAGATCTTACGCAGAATTCGAAATCAGTGGTCTAAGCTACCTCTATTTCGATACTTTGTTCAGTACCTGTCCATTTAGAATTCAAAGTCAGTTGTCGATTGCCCCAAACCAAACCCATTCGCTTGAAGATCCTCCTTTACTCCGCGTCGATCCAACTTGACGTTAAAAATAGAAATGTGAATATCTTCTTACACCGTGTAAATCTACGCCAATAATATTGAAGAGAAATACTCTAAACTAACCGGAATTATTCGGAATTCAGAAACAAAGTAGGTGTACATGTATGCATTCATCGTGGATACGAAGTTAACCATTCTCTCAAATTTTGAACATAATAATTTATTATTGTTTCTTACCTTATTGTATACGAGTTGCATTTGAAGTGGAGTTTGATCCTTACTGGTGTAAGTCACGAGTTCGAATGTAAATTTGCTGCTATCGTAATTTGGAATTTTGATTTCTTCCAACAGCTAGAACAGTGGATTTATTAACTCGTCTGTTAGTTAGTCAGTTCACATTTAATTAAACAGAATACAAAACCAACAGTAATTAACAAGATTCTTCCTATATTTAACATGTGGTGTACAGGGGCACAGAATATCATCCACCTGTACACCCACTCCCCAATTAGAAGAAAAATTGAAATAAATTTTAGTAGATTAGGTTGATAGAAAGGAGCCTTGAAGGATTTCAGAAAGAAAATTCACGAGATTTTTAGAGATCTACAAGATTTTTCAAGATTTACTGTTTGTTACTTTCAAGTTTGAGGGACAGCAGAACCTCTTAGAACTTTTTAGTTTCCGTATTAATTTGTCTACCTACTTAAATTTTCAATAAATTTCTGTGCCGCCGAAGAAAAACTTGCGGCGCTACTGAATCGGTAGAGCTGTCTAATAAATATCAATAATTAGTAAAATAGTTTGAATTCATATCTATTTAAAGCAGAATTGCTTACCTCAGGATTCAGTTCTTTCTGGGACAAGTCAACATACATGTTCATTCCCGGAGTCAAGAACGAAGAAACTGTATAAAAGAAATGCGGGGATAACCTACGGCCATAGAAGTCCACTACAGTGTAGCCTTTCACATCAAACTCATGTACCGTCTTGCCATTATCAATACTTATCAGCACCATTTTTGACTAAAAACAAACGAGCATTTAGGATTTGTAATAGTAAAAGTTATCAAACTAACACCTGATAATGAAGTGCATTGAAAATTGAAAAAATTGTGCCAGTGACTGGATATCTCAATTGAAAAAGAACTACTCTCAACTGCAAGCTTCTACTCTCTACTATCACAGGTGATAAAATGGAGCGACGGCACCTCATACAGAGAGTATCCATGAGGTCTAGATAAATTTAGAATTTTGGTTAATACCATGAAATGAATGACATATCTTTTGCTACCCGGTGTTGAAACTAGATTAAGATACCTGAACTTCCGACGAGTACTGCACAATGAGATGGTTTGTAAATACTGCCCACGTCTTTGACAACTCCTTTTCTTTGTCCTCTAGGACAAAATCTGTAGCTTTGGTGGCATCCAGAGTTGTTATATCAAGTTTGACGATTTTAAAATTGGGTGCATCCTTACTAGTTTTGAATAGGAATTCGTTCTTGTTGTTTGCTACATACTGCAAAAGAAAAAAGTGTTCATTACAGGTGGATATCAGAGTAAAGGACTGTGGCAGCACTGCTTCTGAATATTTCAAGTTGACCTTGTGGTGTATTCATCCGATAACACACAAAAATTTTTGGGCTTGAAACTTTCAGCTGTTCGCAGGATTGGTGTTTATGAATAACTAAACTAATAAGACTCGCAATAAGAAGGGATGACCTGGGAATGTGAATACCAGCATATAAGTATATACGAGTAGATGAAAAATAAAGAAAATGTAGTTGATCAAACTTTTGTCTTGGGTACTTTATCATCATACTATTGTTTGAAAGTCTTAAATACATCGTATAACTTTTTACTGTAATTTTTTTAGTGGTCTGGATTAGATACTTATAATGTATGTTCCGGCATATAGGCCGTGCTCGATTGAAATGAGCGGTTAAGTGGTAGAACAAGTACCTACCTAATTCCATTCTCTCATCAGGCTTCAAATCAATATTACTGTTTGTATTCCAAGTCTCGTATTCATAAAAAGTAATTCTTGGGTACTTGATTTCATCCATTCTTTCCACTAGGGTTGATATTATTTTGACGTAGGTATAGACTTACTGGGATGTTCATAACACTATCAAATTTCCAAATATAATCATGTCAAATGGACGTGGTATTGGGTTCTCTCTCTTTCGTTTCCAAGACGTTGATACTAAACTAATTTCTCAGCCAACGACTAAATGGGCGTTAATTGTGTCGGCTGTCCTTAACCCTGGTCACCCTGCGGACCATGGCCATATAATCTACCAAACCAAAAGTTTTCCCACCTAACTTCATTGCACAACGTTTATTGATGTTTATTATAGATAATAACAAAGCTGCCCTACATGTCCTTCAGACGGGCCCCAATGTATGCAATATTATGAAACAAAAAATTACGTGTATACATTCCCATATGGAAAAAAACAGGTTTACGTTTTGATCATTTGCTTATTATTGAATAAAAAGAAATAAAATGAAGCATGAAATTGTTTTTTCATAATTTTGTAAGCTTTGTAAGCTTTGGAAATAAAATCGGATTACCCTTTCTTCTCTATCACCAAATGAGAAATGATCGAATTATGTCCTTACATTTCACGTCCTCTCAATAGAAGTACTAAGGGTACTTTTGCTCATTGTTACGCCCTGTTTCAGAAAAAAAATTACTTATCACAAAGAACTTATAGAGGTTATAGGCATATCCAGATAAGCTTGATTGTACTCAGTAGGGTCTCTGGCTTCGTTTTGACTTGATGGAATGTAAACTCGAGATACATCTCTAGAATACTATTTTAAATATTTCAGAATAGACCTTAGAGCATAAAAGTTCGAATGGTGATGCGGTTTACTTTATAACCTATTCGACGCTAGCGCTTCTACAGCTTGCACAGAGTCCCAGTTAGAGGCTTTCAAAAACATTATAGATAACGGCTTTGATAACAGTTTGTAGGTTTGTGTCAAGGTGATTATGAAGGGAGGTGGGCTCACTTGGGTATGCAACCCGCCACAATTCTTCCCGTCTCACCCGTGCCGAAATTCAGGTCATAAGAAAGTAATAGGGAAATTGAATTTTTGTCGTAGAGGGCTCTTTTTTTTTTTAACGGTAGCTAATTGAATGTTGTACGTGGTAAAAATAATAAAAAAATATGTTGAGGGCATCAATTATGAGCAAAGGTCGAAAAAAGCGTATTCCCGTACATAAGTCAGAGGCAGTCTTACGTCAGTGACGTCACTGGTGTTGTGTTGCGCCTAGCGGAGTGAGCCCACCTCCGGTTTGTGTCACAGTTCGCGCCATAAAATATGTTCCCCTGAGTCGTGTTCGTTTAGCCACATAGCATTGTGCTGGTTAACTCGGTGTAACATTCGAGGCTCGTTTACATTATGATAGTGGCTCTATTATGCACGCTTAATAGTATGCGTTATGTAATAGCTCCTGACAGCATTCTTGACGACCCTAGCGATAGTTTGCTTACTACTGTCGTGACAGCGACTGTGTCACGATAGCACTATTGTAATGTTTAGGTAACTTGGTGTAACACTGAGATGACGTCACGTGTACACAAAAGTGATGGGTTTGTAGTGATCAAATCGAACAAAATATAAACATTCAGCGAGCACCATAAAAACCAGCCGTGACACCAAACGACACCAAACTCAACCCTATTCCGAGAGTAAGATTAACATTTTTAACACCGGTGTTAACTGATGAATAAAAGAGCAATTACTGAACTTCGGAGTTCTCCACAGAACAAATCGAATGGTAGAAATTGCTTGGTTTTACATTCGGTGTTAGAATGTGTCAATTTTTGTGCCTAAACGAACACAACTCTTATCATTATATGTTGTACAATTGGACGCTGTTCAACAAAAGGGAACCAACTAACATTTGTAAACAAAATGAGTTACTAGTATCATTGGAAAGAGCGTAAAACGTAGAATTTTTCAAAATTGGGCCCCCGATTCAAAAATGTGTACTCATGTTGAAAAAAACTTATCAGTAGATGCAATGCCATATAGTTTTTACATATAGCTCTTGGACAAAGCGGATTTTGCTAGTCGGTTCCCTTTTGTTGAACAGCGTCCAATTGTAATTTCGCACATTAAAAATGCCTAACCGGTATAATAAACATTTACATCTCTTTAATCTCTTATGCGCACTAAAAGAACGCTTTGGGAAATGATATTATCCTGAACTCGCATGCAAAATTCTGATATTATCGGTAATTTTGTAAATATAATTTCGAACGGCGATGGTTTACATTAGCCTATTCGACGCTCTGGGACGAAACTTGACTTTCAGTTTGGGAGAGGGAGGGGGGAGTGGAGAAGAAAAATTTACCAGCAAATATTTGTTAAGAACTAAAAATTCACCGACAAAATTTGTAAAAAATTGAAAATTTGCCGATTTTTCAATAAAAATATTTTTAATTGAAGAAAATATAAAATAAACATCCGTTAAAAAAAAAAATGAAAAATATACTTAAATGAACAGTTTCAAAATATTCTGACTGCCAAATTATCAGGGGTTGTTTCAACCCCCACCCCCACTCCCATAGTTTCGTCCCTGTCAACGCTAGCGCTTCTATACTTGGCACAGTCCTAGTCAGAGGCTTTCAAAAACATTATATAGATTACTGCTTGATAACAGTTTGTATGTTTGTGTCACAGGTCGCGCTATATAGACCCTGTTAAGCAAAAGGAAAACAGGAACGACCAAATCTGTTTTTTTTTTGTTGTTTTTGTTGTTGTTTTTTTTTTTTGAAAAAAACATAACATTAAAAGCCAATGAGTCATGCCGGCTCATGGACATAGCGTTTGCTGATTAGATTTCTTCAACATGGGTACACATTCTTGAATCGGGGGCCCAATTTTGAAAAATTCTACTTTTTACGCGCTTCCTAATGATATCTACTAGTAACGCATTTTGTCAGAAAATGTCGCTTATGTCCGTTTTGCCTATCATCGTCCATATGTTCTCCTTATCATTGTATGTAGTATGATTATAATTTAGCACATTAGAAACGCCTAGCCAGTATAATACACCTCTACATCGTTTTAATCTCTTTTCTCTTCAATAATGGTTGTAATATTTCGCACATTGAAAATGCCTAGCTGGTACAGTAAACATCTATCTCTTTAATCTTTTTAATAAATGGAAGATGAGGCGAAAAAGTATTTCTGAAATAAAAGTTCGATAGTAAAAAAACGCACTAAAAGATTTGACGCTAGCGCATTTACAATTTGCACAGTCCCAGTTAGAGGCTTTCAAAAACATGATATTAGATAACGGCATGTAGCACTAGGGCCCTCTACAGTTTCACATAGGTATGCTAGGCCGCCATTTTGGTTCGGGCTTTTTTGTGACTAGGGCATTCGGCCCGGGCGAACGTCTGGCGCGCTAGTATCACTCTACGTGATAAGAATCTGAAAACATGATCATGGCAATCAAAATGATGTGTAAATAGAGCAATTTTCATGATTTTTCGCATTTAAATAGTAGATATTCAAAATAACGTTGGTGGAAGTTTCAAAAATGTTTGGTACGGCTCGTAAAATTATATTGTCTCCGATTAGCAGAGTCCTATAATGTCTTTTATGACAATTAACAAAGATAAAAATTTGTCTCACGTTAAATACACATTACTACACTTCCGAATACCTTCACATTATTAATAATTTTAGAAAAATCGAAAGAATGTAGCAAAAAAATAGTCGTGATCATTCTATCAAAGCTTCTATTTTTGACCGCCAGGTGACGACTCTTCCGATGCACAGTCCCAATTGAATTTGAATACACAGCGTTGTGCGGTATCATTTGCTCTCAATGTTTTCAGAAAGCTGAACCCAAATGGCGGCCTAGCATACCCGTGTGGAACTACAGGAGCCTTATAGTAATACAATTGTAATTTCACACATTAAAAATGCCTAGTCGGTATAATAAACATCCATATCAAACTTTAATCTCTTCAATCCAGAAGATTTGATACTAGCGCTTGTACAGCTTACACAGATGAAAAATCAAGTAAAAAAGATTATTTGTAAAATAATAATTTAAAAAAAACAAAAAAAAAACATGAAACATCTTACAAAGTCTACATTAGACCTGTGCGCCGCCGCCGCTGAAGACTTTTGAACGCGCCGAACCGCCGCTAGTATCAACCCGGCGCGCCGCTGAGCCGCCGCCGATCAAATTAACCGGCGCGGCGCGGCGTACCGGCTGGCGTAAGCAACCACGCTTATGTAATAAAGTTTTGATTTTGAAAGTTGAATTAATTTTAAAACCTACTACCTCTAGTCAGGGCTGTAATAACGGAACGGATTAGTTAAGTTAACATGGTATTATTACCGCTTCATCCCGGTAAACGGTTCCGGTAAATAACGTTACAACTGGTTACGGTATTGTTTCGGTAACGTTACGTTAAGGTATCCGTTACCAATGTTAATTTAAGATAATAAACCAATAAGAATTTCACATTACACCCACTTTGTTGCTTCGTTCTATACGTTTATACTTCACTGAAGAACAGGGAACTAATAGTTAAATATTGTGGAGCTTCCTAATTTTTTATTTATATAGAGGCGCCGATTTGGTAAACATATGCGGTGGGGGGGGGGGGCGAAAAAGTAAAGTTGTTCATTTTTAGTCACGATAGATGAGAGGACGTTGAACATGTACGCTACTGACACAGCCCGTTGAACATTTTTACATCGGTAAAACAGCGGTACGCGTGAGCGAGTGCCCACGAACTAATACAAAAGCAAATAATCTATAAATACAGTAAGAATTTTACAGGTGTAATGGAACTCATAGAGGTAAGATGTTGGTATCATCTCCGAAATACCTACATCATCATAAGAGAGTGCAAAAACTGAAGTACCAACGAAATACCGACAAGCTGCGTCGGTTAACTGGTTTTATTACACCCATTATACCGACATATCGTGTAATAAGATTTTCACCTACTTTACCAACATTTTACGGATCAGAACATGAGGGTTTTGTCGGGATCGCCAACTTATCACCGATTCCTTTAGTCCTCGCGTGTAACCGTTTTCTGTGCGCATTCAAATTTGTATTTTTCAGTTATTAGTTGATTCTGTTCCATCACTGTTGTTGATTGCTACCTACTGTGTTGTGTATTATTGTGAATTTTTGTAAGTAATGGATGGTACCAGTACTGATGCAGGATCAAGCGGCAGGAAACGCCAATATTATTTACCCGGCAGAGGTTGTGTTTCAAAAGGCACCTATTATCGCCATCGGAACACTGGATTTTCAAATATGCCTGAGGTAATGAATTCACATATAGTTTTCCAAATACATAATGACACCTTGATATAATTCATACCTTTATTCATGTATAATAGGTACGTCTATAGGCTAACAACATATAAATTTAAACTTATCGAGAAGAACTCTATTTTTAGCACACAATTTCATTCTAAGCAGCAAACGTATTCTGGGTCTCAGTTTGAAAGGGTACTGGGATCCTCTCAGTATATTCAGGAGTTATAAACGAAAAAGGACGTCCGACTTCCGGACTTCTTGTGCCCCTCGCAACTTATATTCCACATACCTAGTATAGTACTATTTTGTGTCCCA
Organism: Acanthococcus lagerstroemiae; assembly: GCA_031841125.1. Classification (NCBI taxonomy): domain Eukaryota; kingdom Metazoa; phylum Arthropoda; class Insecta; order Hemiptera; family Eriococcidae; genus Acanthococcus; species Acanthococcus lagerstroemiae. The sequence continues at coordinate 46,910,277 of CM063106.1, forward strand.
GTCCCAGTTCGTGTTTGGGGAAATAATAGATGCTCTGAAAAGTAAATGAAGTGGTAATCCCTGAAGAGGAGAATTCGGTCCTATATAGTTTAAGGGGGGGGGGGAAGTAGTAGGCTTTTAAAAAGGAAGTGATTCGGTGAATCTACTGCGAGGAAAAGTGTAATGTTTAGACCCTCTAAAAGAGAAATGAAGTCGTAAACCCACGAGGTGAGAATTAAGTCATATATAACCTGCGAGAAAAATGAAGTTGTAAGCTTCCAAATTCTCTGAAAAGAAATCAAGAGTAGTAGAACTTTTGGAAGAAGGAATGGGGTGGTGATTACATCGAAGGTAATCTAAGAGGAAACTGAAGTAATAGTCCAACTGGGAATGAAATCTGTTATTAGATCTTCTGTGAGAGAGTTAGTAGACTTTCCAGAGAGAACAAGAAAATGAAGTGTTATATCTCATGAGAAAGTGAGAGAGAAATGAGGTGGATCTTCTCCGTGGGAAATGAAGGTACAGACCGACCCAGCTAGACACCGGAAATGGTCCTTTCAATCCTAATCCTCCTTTCAGTGCGCTCAGATGAGGAAAAATGATAGAACAAGGACGCCCGACTTCAGGTCTCCTGAGGCCTCTCGTACCTTACTCCTCTTTGTCTACCACTGTTAAAATACAAAAGGTGTAAGTGGCTCTACATAGATAACAGAAATAGCAGTCAACGTATTATTTTACAACGTTTTTTGTTACTGTAATATTACTGTGATTTACGAAAGCAAAAGAAAATGCCATTACAGAAAACGAGAAAGTTCTGATGGAATGAAAGCATTCTTTGGCTCATTTTTCATCTAAATTCCGTGACATTTCTATGACTTTCCCCCGATCAACCGTATTCCCTGACTTTTCCTGGTTTCCCATGTTTTTCACAAAGTTGCAACCAATAATGATTCTGTCCGCCAAAACAAAAAATTATATATACAAAAAATTTTGGGAGTTGGTTGCTGGAAAAATCCTGCATCTTGACAAGCATGCTATTTGGGGGTAGGGACGAAGATGAAGGGTAAGCCGCAATCAGTACTCACCCACGTAAATTTTGAAAAGTCAATGCTGATGAGAGATACTTACTCATGATGTCATGAAAAATAAATCATTTGATTTTATTGTTCCATTTTAGAATCAGCCTTCAACCAGTACAGCTAACACTAACGTCATCACTCATCAATTTGGCGATTTAAAGTCGTTCGTTGGTCCCACGGTGGGTTCCCTGAATGATTCTGAAGAAGAAGTAGGGAAAGACTATGTCAGTTGGCACCATGAAGACTTTGATTCATTTTTGGTGAGAATTACTTATATTATTTGAGCCAATAAGTGCAACTTATGGGAAGGGTTATCCTTCTTACTTTGAAAGCGGTCCCTTCTGGCTACAAAAACAATGCGTATATTACGCACGTCACAGAAAGGAAAAGCAATCACTGTGAAGACTACAAATTATAGCTCTTTTTTGCTCGCTTTTGTTGATTATTACATTGTACACTGTTCCGATTTTAATTTATGTGCCATTACGCTGTTATTGGATCGTTTTATTATACCTATAAATCTCAGGATTAGAACAGGAAAATAACTATTTCAAATAGGATTTTGAGGCGGTTAGAACCTCTCCCTAAACTCAGCGATTGGTTCTGTATTGTTTCATTTCCAATATTTCAAAATTCTGTACTTCACAAACTCTATCCATACAAACTTATATAAGCTTTGGTATAGACAAGTATACAGCTAGATTGTATTATGTAAACGAAACTTTATGACTATTAGCCTTCTTCCCACTTAAACTTTTTCTGTTAGGACAGTGTTACAGTAACACTTTACCACCTCCCGTACAACTTTTTAGAGGATCCGCCCTAGGTATATAAGTTTGGACTAAGTCATATTTTAAATTCTAGCTTCCTATTTTTAACTTCATGTGAGAAATAAGCTGCTGATGTTGTTTTCACTTATGAAGTAAAAGGAAACTATAAGTAAATAAAAATTCTATTGCTCTCCTTATTAGTTCGAACAGGAACTGGGGCATGCTGAGGTTGAAGAAGAGGAGTATGTACAGCCTTACCGATTATTTGATGATGAGGAGGAGGAGGACGACGATGAAGCATCGTCTGATGAAGAAACTGGGTTTTATTCAGCTCCTCAGGTAATGTCACTTGGTATGCTGAAGAATGAATTGAGCTCTTGGATTCTTACTTCCCATATACGACAGAGAGATTCTCGATCTTTACTCAGTCTTTTAAGGCGTGTTGATCCTGAAAGTGTATTTGCCCAACTGCCGAAAGATCCGCGATCACTGTTCCCAAAATTTATTTCGAATGTCGACATTATAACCATGGATCCCGGAGAATTTGCTTATTTAGGTACGATTTTGTAGAACTTATTTTTTCCCTCTCAGTTTTATCATTGACATTTTTGCCTGATTAGATACTTCGGTTCCAGGTGTTCATTATTCGCTATCAAGTAATCCTAATTTATTTGATGTCAGCGTGACAACTTTGAATTTAATCGTACATATTGATGGATTACCTCTATTTCAATCCAGTCCAATGCAGTTCTGGCCAATTTTAGGTTGTATTGATAATAATCCGGTATTCATTATCGGGCTATATAAAGGTGCTAAGAAGCCTACGTCTCGCGACGACTTTCTGAAGAAATTCATTGATGAAATCATCCCATATTTCTCTGAAGGCCTGAAGATAAATGGAAAAACCTACGATTTCAAGCTGAAATGTGTTTTAGCTGATGCACCAGCTCGAGCATTTTTGCTGGGAATGACTTATCATACTGGGTTTTTTAGCTGTTCGAAATGCATCGCCAGGGGTGTTCGTAGTGAAGGAAGAGTTTGTTTCCCAATTGTTGACGAGGAAATACCGAAAAGGTAAATAACGTTAAACTAAATTTAAAATTACCTTCCTTTCAAAAGTGAGTTAAAAGTGATTCTTGCAAATAGCCTGCTTAATGTGAATTATACTTTCTATAACTGTCGTAAACTGAAGCGTGTCTTTTCATAGTGTCCTAAGAGAAACATAGACTTTATATCACTATAAATATAGACCATACTTTTTGATAAGAATAATACTTCGGAATGCACTGACTAACGGGCGTGGATGTTATTATACAAAGATGAAATATCCGGGGCCTATTTTAGCTAAGTCGGGGCCCTAATAGGAACTTTCAGCTGGGGCCGGCGGATCCCAAAAACTACACTGTGTTTTAGAAATAGGAGTGGTTGTAAAGTTATTAAGCTGGATTTAGGGGACCTTATGCATCGCGGGGCCCTGTGACGATGTGTAAATCCGGCATTAAAAATATCTTGCGCGCTATTTGTTTTTTCTCTTCCAGATTTGCACGGTAGTGAAATAAACTGCAAATAATTGATCGACAATCAAGTCATTGTTAAAATTTAGTGTATAATGAGTGATCGCAAACCAAACTCGACATTGTAACATCCACGCATTTTTTTTTTGGAGCTCCTATGTTTGAATAACTGATAACATTATTTCAATATTTATAAACACAAAGCGTGGTCTATTTTTAGTAATATATGGTCTAGAAAGTGAAAACTCCTGCTGTTAATGGAGGGTCCCAATACCCAGGGTCTTCGAAAGTGATTTCAGACTCGTTCTGTGGCTTTTTGAAATGCACCGGAAATGTACCACTATACGAAATGTACCCAGAATGCACAATGCACCTTAGATGTACTCGAATGTACAACAATGATACCAAATGACGTATCTCTTCTCATACAGCGAGTGACAGAAAAACTATTGTGTGTGGGAATGGTAGCTCCTACCCATTATATTGTGAAGAGGAGATGGCTTGTGATGATAATGATGATGATTATGATGATGGTGGAAGAATTTGAGGAGGGGGCTCGAGCCTCACTCTAAGAGTACACCTTGGGTAGTTTTCGTAGTACCTAACTCTGCCTAATCGGAACAAGTGGAGCATGTGGCTTCGAAATACATTTGGTAATCGATTTTGAAAATTGGGTATATTTCATATCCCTGGTGAAATATTTACTGACTTTTATCCCCTCTTTTTAAGGGGACCGGAAACGGTTTGTTTTATTTAAGGTACATTTCCATAAATTTGAAAGCATTTGAACGAGTCCAAAAAAGAGTCGGGCACCATATTGTAGGGGTGAGAGGGGGGTTTAGGTAACTGACCCAAACCCTTGTTGATGGTTACATGTAGTAAAATAATTCGCTGGTAAATCATAGTCTCAATTTCACCTCTTCTGCAGCTGTATTCATGTAACTACGTATATGAATGCATTTTTAATGCTCATTTCCAGATTGCCGTTAAATTTCTTTCATAATACTCCTCAAGCAGAGTATAAGAATTCGAATGAGTGTCCATTAACGCGCATTCCTTCAGAACATTTCAATATTGTAGATGATATACCTCTGGACTCTATGCATCTAATATATTTAGGTCAGTTTATATTTTGAATGTTTTTATTCTTGTTTTTCAAAGAATTCTTTCATTTACGAGTTATTCCATATCAAAAATCACCCAGCTTTGAACTTTTGGTTTTCAGATTTTATTAACTGTTCATCCTTAGCACAAAACTCCGAAAGCTCTACATTCACCACACCTATAATTCTAAAAGCTAAATCCGATTCTGTATTGTCCATAAAGCACAACAGACACGTGATTAGGGCCCATGAACATTCCTCACAATGTAAAATTAGTACCTTCGACAATTGCTGCAAACGTGTTTATCACTATTTTTCCGGCTTTTAAAATTGTACTATGTATATTCTGCATATGAATGTACAAGACTTTTCAACCTTCACACAGCACTGTTTGAAACTATGTGCTTTTGCACTAGTTGAATTGTTATTATATCTACCTAGTTTACTTTTTCAGCATTATATGGTGCTTACCCACCTCTATTTCTTCTCATCAGGGATTTTGGTTTTCTACACAGTGAACAATATTAAGCACTGAATTTAAAAAGTGAGCAGAAGAAAGATGTAGTTTTTTTATTTGTACAAAATAGTGAGAGTTAGGCGATTCGGCCATTTTTTCACATTCCGGATGTTAAATTTTGAAACCTATTATTTATATTGCAGTCTCGAAAATTTGAGGGATATTTGTGAAATTTAATGAGCAGACGTAAGCAAGTATGTATCCGAAGTCATCTTCCTAATTTTTCCTGTCTTTATTTGACAGATTCTCTTGACTGGTATCAGCATGTAGAAATTTTACCATGTCGATAACACTATATTCATAAAAATTATTGAAATGAAACGAGAGCAGTAAAGGAAAATAGCAGAAGATACATATGTATCTTGATGTGGAAGATAGTATACTCATGAACAAAATTTTTTCAGATACATTTCGAGATCCACATATGCTAAAAACTAGTAAGTGTCTGAAATTAAGTAGGAATAGGTAAGAGAAAGGCCACCTGGAAATTCCCAAAATTGTTAGAGCTAAAAATATGTTGCAACTTCTTCAGGAATTTCAAAATAGGTACTTTATATTAAGGAAGTATTTATATACTTAATGTTGGAAATGCTTTCACTGATGATATAAGATAAAGATAAAGAGCACATATCCCTAGTCCGAAAACGAAAGTAGACAAGATAACAAGTGAAATCGGGAAAATTTTGCTTATCCATCTTTCACCTTCCATGAATTAAAATACTACAGTTTCAAATTGAGAAACTTCTTAAAAAAGAACTAATTTCAGCCGAAATTTCCTCTACTCTTCCAAATCTTGTGATTGGATGGCTTTCGAGGGTTTGAGCATAAATAACTGACTTCCAAAATTTGAGAGAGAAAATAAAAAGAGAACCTATAAGGTTTGAAGCTGGTTGATTCTCTATTGAATAAATTATAGTTTTTCAACATGCGTTCTAATTTACATTCAGGTGTCATGAAAAAACTAATCGAGACATGGAGCACCGGTCCCGTGACAAGACGTGTAATGTCAGCAACACAACTAAATTTGGTGAATAGCAGGTTGGCTTCCTTGAATTCTTATTGCCCAATGGATTTCCAACGCTCCCCTCGGTCATTTTCTGTTCTAGCATTTTGGAGAGCCCATGAATATAGACAGTTCCTATTGTATTTAGGGTATGCCGTGTTGCATGATATACTACCCGAGAAACATATGTGTAACTTCCTGTTGCTACAAGTTTATTGTCGTTTGCTTGCTGATTCCACCAAAGTGCAGGACATGAATATTATTAATTTTACCGAGCGACTAGCAGAAATATTCATCGCTGACTCCTGTGAACTTTTTGGCGATCACTGGGCTGTCTATAATGTACACGGTCTTCTACATGTACCCCAGGACGTATTTAGATTCGGTAGCCTGGAAAGTAACAGCTGCTTCAAGTTTGAGAGCTTCATGTTTGTACTCAAGAAGATGGTACGAAGTGGACGTGAACCATTGAAGCAGGCTGTTAATCGTTATACAGAATGGTTATCCATGCCCCGTACTTCAGGTGCCCAAGTACAGTCAGAAGGCACACATAGACGACAGTACTCAGAAATTTCTGTAAGTCATCCCATTTCGCCATGTACCGATCCAGCATTTGATAAATTCAAGCGACTTATCTCAACAAGATGGACTCTACGAAGTGATCGTGAAGGGGACAGTTGTTGTTTGCTGAATAGTGGAGAGGTAATCAGAGTTCAGTATTTTACCCGATCAACAGAAAATAGAAAGTTGTACATAGGAGGAAAGAAATTTCGAAATGTAGAGCCATTGTTTACCGATCCAGTAGACAGTACTGTGGTAGGTGTATTTCAGTGTTCGCAACTAGATGATAAAATAGGATTTTATCTCGTTGAAGAAGCTACAGAAGTAACGAAACTATACTGCATTCCACTTTTCGGGTCCTCCAAGTTTGTATGTAGTGCACTACTACATACTACACGTGCAGTTTAGTAGATAATTAATAATTTGGATTGTGTAAAAATCATCAGTTATTGGGAATGGTTCAAGTAAGGGGCCAGTCTTATGTGTTATGGTTCATTATCTGCGCAAGCCTGTTTTCAGGATTAGAATGTACTTAGTTCTGTGTATAGCTATGAGTAGTATATGGGTCGGTATAGGACACTTTCCACGTGGGTCCCTGACCCGTCAGTAAGTGGTGTGTGCATCCATAACCAACCGTTGGTTTAAAAAATCGTTGTTTTTTTCTTCTTTTTTATGTACACTTATACTTGGAATTATTTTTTCTTTTACTATGATAGAAATTTTTCGTAATGGGTTTTAATTTTTTTGTAACGGTTTTTAATTTTTTTCTTTTTTACTATGACTTAGAATTTTTTAATGTACACTTATACTTAGAAATTTTTACTATGACTTAGAAATAATTTTTTCTCTCGAATACTTGTTGATTAAATTATTATCCCCTCCCTTTTTACCCAAGTATAATTCTTACAACCTATAATTTTTTCGCAACTTATAATTTTTCCAACCAATAATTTTTTTACTAACCTATATAATATTTTTTACCGACATAACTTTTGTAGTTTCACCTACTAACCTGAACATCTAAAGTTATAATTTTTCTTAAGTCGGGACATTATTCGGGACATTATTCGGGACAATATTATTCGGGACAATATTATTCGGGACAATATTCGGGACAATATTATTCGAGACATTATTCGGGACAATATTATTCGGGACATTATTCGGGACAATGACTGGACCTGAAACACAAAAACTGACTGTAACATTAAAAAAGAACACAAAATACAAAAGTGAACATACAAAATGAAAAATTAAAACACAGAAACATGATACAAAAGTAAAACTCACTGGAATACACTATGATGACTGAACGTAAAACACAAACTGATTATAAGGTAAAATACACAAAATATAAAAGTGAACGTATAAAATGAAAAATCAAACACAGAAGCATGATACAAAAGTAAAACTTACTTGAATACACTATGATGACTGGACCTGAAACATAAAAACTGACTGTAACATTAAAAAGAACACAAAATATAAATGTGAACGTATACAAAATGAAAAATCAAACACAGAAACATAATACCAAAGTAAAACTTAGTTGAATACACTATGATGAGTCGACCTGAAACATAAAAACTGACTGTAACATTAAAAAAGAACACAAAATACAAAAGTGAACATACAAAATGAAAAATTAAACACAAAAACATAATACAAAAGTAAAACTTAGTTGAATACACTATGATGACTGGACCTGAAACATAAAAACTGACTGTAACATTAAAAAAAGAACACAAAATATAAAAGTGAACATACAAAATGAAAAATTAAACACAGAAACATGATACAAAAGTAAAACTTAGTTGAATACACTACGATGACTGGACCTGAAACATAAAAACTGACTGTAACATTAAAAAGAACACAAAATATAAATTTGAACGTATACAAAATGAAAAATCAAACACAGAAACATAATACAAAAGTAAAACTTACTTGAATACACGATGATGAGTCGACCTGAAACATAAAAACTGACTGTAATATTAAAAAAGAACACAAAATATAAAAGTGAACATACAAAATGAAAAACTAAACACAAACACATGATACAAAAGTAAAACTTAGTTGAATACACTATGATGACTGGACCTGAAACATAAAAACTGACTGTAACATTAAAAAAGAACACAAAATATAAAAGTGAACATACAAAATGAAAAATCAAACACAGAAACATAATACAAAAGTAAAACTTACTTGAATACACTATGATGACTAGACCTAAAACACACAAACTGATTATAAGGTGAAAAATATACACAAATATAAAAGTGAACATACAAAATGAAAAATTAAACAGTAAAACTTACTTGGGGACTAAAAACACAAAAAAACATATATACAAACTATATACTATACATTATTTTTATTTTTTATACCCATAGGGCACAGTGTCAAAGTCTGTCCTAATTACACGTTTATCAAATCCAAAACTAAATGTCTTTACTTCGCCTATATTTACAATGTTTTTAGTCAAAACGTCACGTTTCAAGGCGGTATTACGAGTCTCAATTTTTTCAACCTCGCCGTTAATTACACGTTCCATGGCGGGACCGTTCAATTTAGCGGCATTTTTATGGTGCAGTCTGAATCCTTTAATTTTAGTCGTCTCCTTACCGCTGTCTGTCTTATAGTAGTACGATTTTGGTCCAGTTGTTAGGAACTTGGTGATGTGTCCACCACCTAGCTCATCAGTCCACTCTCCAAGACAGTCACCAGTGGCCACAGTATTACACCCATTGTCACGGTAAATTATCGAGTCGGTGTCACAGTATAAGACGTTTTGGTCTAGTTTTGATAATTGGTCGTACAGTCTGAGTCGAGCGTTAGCGGTGGTATACACGGCAACAAAAATATTAGTATTGTAATTATCCTCGACAAACTGATCCTTGTACTTGAAATTTACCTGAATCATCTCGTCTGAAATGTAAAACACATTCAGGTCTTTCAAGCGATCGTCAAGGAGAATCTCGTAGAAGCGTCGGGGGTCTTTGACAAATTCCGTAGTCGCCATATTGGGGCGCTGTCCAAATTTTCCCCAGAGACTATTTAGACAAAGCTTAGCCACGGCCCTCCTCCCTGGGTTGACTGCCACGCGATTAATATCCAACGTGATCCCCATTTTGTCTTTTACATCCTGGACGTACGCTTCATTAGTCGGGAAATTATGGGGACTGGACTCTAATTTAATTTTCATAAAGTCCTCGATGTAACCTCTCCACAATTCTTTGGACGAGTCAAAGTGCCACACTTCATAAATTTCTTCAATTTTATAACCTTTTGCCAGGGCGACACTAATCTCAGCCGTTGACCAAGTACCCATGAAGGCGCGTTCAGTCACTGTATGAGTACATTCTTCACACTGCATTTGGGCACATTTTAAACATAATGGGAAGACTAGTTTTTCTGCCTGGCCCATTTTCACTTTTACAGCTAGTACAGGGATATACAAGTCTGATGGAGGAAGGACTTTACATTTGATGATACCGTACCAGTTTGGATCATATTGCTGAGGTTTCTTAATCTTTTGGGGGTGTCCGATTGGATAGTCATCGTAGTACATTACAGTCGGGTAGAGTGAACAGACATCGATATAACGAATCTTATCAAAACCAGAGTCAGCTTTTAGTTTGAAGGCTTCAGTACGGCCTCCAAAGAACGCATCGCGTGGGTTAAGCAACTCAATTACTTGGTCCACCTTGTTTTTGTATTCCCTATACAGAGGGGATTTTACCCATTGACACTCCCACATTTCAACTACGTTATACCCGGCATCCTCCAACTGTTTAGTACAGTCCTTGGTTTTTTGGTACAAATCCCCCACACACTGTTTGTTCACATTATTTATCGTGTCTTCGTTGTAGCAGTGAGGGCACCCATGGAAGAAGCATCCTTGAAATTGATAGACAGTGTTGTGTACTTTGTCAAAGCCATCGACTTTTGCCCCGCAAATTTTAACTTCGCCACCGTTCATTGCGTGACAAATATTCTCGTTATTAAACGATTCTAACCAAGAAATACTAATTTTGGAGTATTGGTCTTTAGGTTCCGTATTACTTACCGCAATAGTGTCTGGTTTTATGTATTTAGATCGGTAGATGGCCATACATACCGACGGGAGGGTAAGGTACTGGAACGGGTCGATATTAGCAATTTCCAAAAATTGATTTCTCAATTATATACACCCTTGTCTCAAAATGTCCACATCACTATTACAGTATTCGTACAGTTCCTTCTGCATATCAAACACGTAATTTTCAGCTACGCGATCATCGTGCCACTTGATGAATTTTTCGCGATCACCTTCCATCATTGTGTCGAAACAATAGTGGTGTTTTTCTGGGATGGGTCCTACATAATTTGTGTTTTCTTTAGTATTGAAGAGGTGAGGAAAGTAGCCCTTCTTCAATTCCTGTAGGTTAAAAGTCTTTGGGAAAGCTGATAGTGGAGCCTGAACAAAATTGTGACTGTCTATAATTTTCAAATTTAAGTAGGGAATCTCCAAGAGCATTAGTTTACTGCCTGTGTAAATGGTATATGGTTTTACCGTGTTGGCAACACAATACTGCATAATGAACTGGCTGTCGTAACCTTTGGCGTAGTGGGCAATCGCAGTATAGTTTTTATGGGCCTTCTCAATTAGCCAACTACAAAACTCATCGTTTGTATCAAAACGGTATGTGTTTCCTTCAAAATCGTGAGCTACAATCAAATTAGGTATATGTATACCTGACTCTTGTTGACACTCGTAATCAAAAAAGATATACTTCTCAGTGTATGTACACTGTTCATTCACTATACTCTCCTTGGTTAAATCACACTTTTTACAACCTACACATCTACCTCCTGTTGCAGGAAGATTTTTCATGTAGCACTGGTGTTTTTTAATCTCAACAATTTTTTGACAATTTTTACACTTCTCAAACCCACACTGGTGAGTTCTATTACGTTTTACAAGCTTATAACACTGTTTACATTTATAGGATTCATGGCACACAGAAGACTTGTGAAGCGTTAGGCAGTCCTGGTTGAGACAGTATCTGTTACAAGTAGTGCACAGTATACGTTTAATCGACTCGTGTTTTTCACCTTTACACAGCCTACACGTCTCTTTCTCAGTCTTACACACATGTCCGCCCTTGTTATTGTACGGAGAGAAGCATTTTTCACAAAAGTAGACAGATCCAAAGAACGCATTCATTTTTGAAATCGTATCAAAGTGAGAGCCATTCTTATACAAGAAAATTTTTACTGGTTTATCCTGACTACCTTTGTAAATCAATGCGTTGAAACTCTCGGCGCATACGATGTGAATTTGAATATTAAGAAGAGCCTCGCAATTTTTAAAGTCCTCGAGAGTAAAGCCGTGATCATTGTAGGTGTTTAAACGACGGCATAATTCGATAGCCAAGTCTGTCTGGATCCGTCGGCCCTTACGGATCTGAATAATTTGAGAGGGGGTCAGTCGGCGGCCTAATATATTGTCAGTATGGTAAGTTAAACCTACAATAACAGCCCTAGGTCCACAAAGTGTGTCAGTGTTGTTTATTCTGACTATACAATGTTTTGTATGATGGTCCTTGGCAAGATTCAGTATTTTCAAACGACTTGCTTGTCCTCTAGGGAGTTTCACACTATGTATACTGAAGATACATGATTGTAATTCTACAGACTTGTCAGAAGTGAGAATCTGAACCATTTTTTCCTTCAACTTACTCACATGGTCTTGGCATTCGAATCCTGTCGAGATGGGATTAAAAAAGCCAGTATTCTCAACAATAAGGTTAATTTTATCCCCCATCTCAAACTTGACCCGATATTTAGCATAGACCAACATCTCATTCAAAGCCTCAGTAATGAGATCCTCTTTCGGCATAGGGGGAATATTCTGTTTAAACTTAATTTTGTATTGGTTCATGTCCGAGTGAAATTTTGCAATGTTTCGTGAAGATACCTGGACTACTTCGACATACTTTAAAACAGGTTCCTCTCCTCCACCTCCATAGTACACGTTATTGTCATTGTCATTAACAGTATCATCATTAGGGACATCTTTGTTGTTTTTATGAGCCTGATCATCACCAGACTGATTATTTTCATCTTGGTTGTTATTACTATTGTCATTGTCATTGTTGTCTTCTATAAGTTCACTTTTAATCTCTGCTTCAAGTTTCTGGATATAATTCTTCAAGCCTGGTTTTTCCCATTGGCTTAATTTCTTACTCTTAATAAATAATGAAGCTTTAAAAGGAAAAATAGCATACAAATTACTATTTTCAGTTTTTTCATTTTTTTTGGTGTTAGTATGACTTAAAACTACAGGACTAGCATTAATCTGATCTAAATATTTACATAGGCCAGGTTTTTCCCACTGGCTCAATTTCTTATTTCTAGTGAATAAACTAACCTTAAATGGAAATATATCAGCTAACTTATAATTACTATTTACAGTTTTTTCACTTTTTTTGGTGTTAGTACTTAAATCTAAATTCTGTACAGTGTTGGTAAGAGCATGCACCAACAGTTTTTTAGTCAACCTATAATAATAAGGTATCTTATGTGCCTTACCTAAAACACATAATTCTTTCACGCTCCTATCCATTAAAGGATGATGGTTGATAAAATCAACATACGCTTGAGCCATTGCAAGTAATAATAATCGCAGTAATAATTCGCAGTAAACAATCAATCAATGAACAGAGCTTCCGCAAAAGACATGTGTTCACTGTGAGGTCCACAGCAAGAGTGATTATACTAGGTAGAGCTACCTCTATTTATACTTTTTCAGAGGTAGAACAGTCCCTAGACCACGCCCCCCACGCATCTTATTGGCGCATCTTCCTTTATTACTGATCATGGGACTGCGATGTACTGTGTATTTCTTTCACAGGTACCCACTACATCTAATAAAGGAGACAAGCACATACAACATTGTGTGAGAAATCAACTAATATATATATATTTTTTTTTTATATTACAGCTGTACACCTTCCCCAATTTAGTTTTTTATAACGCTGCGAACATTCTAAGGCTCCACAAAGCTGTACAGGATGATAGACTATATTTTATTACCATACATTCATCTATTTTAGACTCTGTATGATAAATATTTTCAAACCTGATGCTAAACTGTCATAAACACTCCACATCGACACTACATTTGGTGGAAAATACACAACAGAAACACAAAACATAAGAGAGCTGTTAGTTCTGTAAGCCCTATCAAACCTGTACTATCTCTCACTACTTTCCACATTATGACTGAAAAACCTAACATTACACTACACTGTACCTGAATTATGGAACTTTTAACGTATTACTACATTATTTTGAATAAACTGCTTCGGATAAAATCTACTATCATTTTACATTCAGGAAAAACGAAATATTTACCTTCAGTAAACAGTCTCACAGATAAGCAAGCAAGAGCTCTGATCACAACAACTGTAGCTAAGAGGAATGAAGTGAGGGAGGAAATGTGTTATATTTATAGATTTTTCTGTGCTTCCACAGCTGTGCGCGCGCACCTTGTTACATAAGAAGTGACTTTAAACACTACTATTGAAGGGTCTTTCTCTTCTAAACATTATTTCAGCTCATATTAGATTTTTTAAAGGACCTAAAGCAAAGGTACAATACCACCTTTTTTCTAAATAATTTCAAATCTCTCTCTCACAACCAACAGAATCTAGTTTTTCCATTACCTGAAAGCCTATCAACCATTTTATATAATATTCTTCATCTGGAAAAATTAATACCTAGCAGCCTAGCAGTATTAAATATTTATATTTCTTAATAAATTTGAATAAATCTGTCATTGCTAACATTGTATAGTCTAGAAATTTAAATATATATGAACATTACAGTATCAAGCTTGAAAATTATTCAGTAACCAGAAAGGTAACAAATAAAAGTGAAGCCAGAACATTCTGAACACAGATTACGGTTATTTTTACTCAATAACGATTAATACTAGGGTAAAAATACTAAATACAGACTAGAAGAGCTAAAAGGAACAGTTTGAGTCTGTATAACTAGTGTAGAACGTTGAATTTATATAATAGATTGATAAATGGATTCAGAATTCTCAGTATACAACCAACTCCTTACTTTTATCTGCGCGTATGTTATACATCTATATACCCCCCCTTTTATAATTAAAACAAATCAACACAATTCTAACAAAGACAATATGAAATTACAATTCACTACATATAAATAAAACAAATTGTTAAAATGGTACACATTTACGTTTACACAGATCAGTGATTAGATACACATTTGTCATAAAATAATATCAACATAACATATTGCGATGTTTGCAAAATAAAGTTTTTCCAAGGAGTTTTGTTAGAATGTCAGCGATTTGGGAATTCAATTCGACATAAACAATAGAGATATTACCATTTTGAACTTGATCATTAACAAATCTATAGCGTACATCAATATGTTTAGTTCTACGATTATTATCATTGTTGTTACAATATGATATGGTATTTTTATTATCTTCGTATAAAGTGAAGTTCTTTATTTCTATATTAATGTCACATAATAGACGTTGTAGCCAAAGACCCTCCTGAGCAGCTGCAGATAAAGCTACATATTCTGCCTCGGAGGTAGATAACGTTACAATACTTTGTTTTGTACTAGACCAACTAACAACATTATTACCGAGCATAAAAAAGAAACCAGATCGTGACTTAAGGTCAGTAACGTCCCCTGCAAAGTCTGCATCCACATAACCAACTAAATTCAATTTTCCAGACTTCTTATACGTTAAACATCGATCGATAGTACCTTTTAAATATCTTAAAATGCGTTTAGCATAGGAAAACATTTCATCAGTAGGCTTTTCTTGAAATTGACTTAAATAATTTATTGCAAAACATATATCGGGTCGTGTCATATTCGCGACATAGTTTAAACAACCCAACAATTGACGGAATGGTTTCTTGGTGACATAGTTGGTTTCATTACATTTTAATTTTAGACGTTCCTCCATCGGAGTATCACAAGGGTTACATTCGGTCATTCGAAACTTCTTTAACAGTAATTCAATATATTTACTTTGAGATAAACAAACTGTTCCATTTTCATAATTCCAAATAAAATCAACGCCAAGAAATTTATTCGCATTTGAAAAATCTGAAACCTTGAAACTTTTTACTAATTGAAATTTTAATTCGTTAAGATCGTCATCATTATTTGATACAATAAAAATGTCATCTACATATAATAGTAAGTAAATTATAGCATTTTTCCGATGCCGTATGTAAAGACAAAAATCAAACTTTGATCGTTCAAATCCCTGAGAAAATAAAAATTCGTGGATACATTTATTCCATTGTTTCGAGGACTTACGTAAGCCGTAAATAGATTTTACAAGTTTGCAAACTTTATCCGGAACCTCATATCCCGGTGGTTGCTGCATGAAGACAGAATCTCCAGCCTCTAATTTCCCATACAAAAACGCTGTTCTTACATCCATAACACTAACACGCATACCAAGTTCATTTGCTAAACACGTCACCGTTCTTAATGTGGTAGATTTGGCTACAGGTGAAAAATAGTCCTCATCATTCTCATCTTGCAAAAACCCACGTGCAACTAATCTCGCCTTGTAAGTCTTTTTACCGTCTTTTTCCTTGAAAGTGTAAACCCAACGACACGACACATATTCCCCTTCATTACTTTTTGCTTTGTCAACCAGATTCCACACTCTATTTTCTTTTATAGACTTCATCTCCTGGTCCATTGCTGCAACCCAATGTATAGCATCTTCGCACGTAACAGCCTCCTTATAAGATTTAGGAATACGACTGTCAACCAAAACTAAAAAGGAAGAAACTTCATAATCGTTGAAACGTTTTGGCCTTCTTATCTCTCTCTTAGGCCTACCCTCAAGTACATCATCTTCGTTCTCACTCATGTCCTCCTCATCACGCACACTGGTGATCACATCCTCATTTGCACTATTCATATTTTCAAGCATAAAAACGTTATCTGAATTTTCGGGTTCTTCAGAGCCATTCGACACATTATTGTTCGTATTCGGAGTTACAATCTCCGTAGTGACTGCGACGTCAGGGGTAACAATAACACCCTTATTAATAGTTGAAGTAGAACTTACGTATGTACCGTTATTATCACTATCTATGCTCTTATTGAGAACATCATCCTCGACACTAAAGGAAACTTGATCGATATTAGTTTCATTTTCAACGTCATTATCATCCCAATCTTTCACAGTTTTATTTTCGTCAAAAACTACATTTCTCGAATATTTCACTGTTTTAGTACTCGGACACCAAATCTTATATCCTGTCGTTGTATATCCAATAAAGATACCTTTCTTACTTTTTGGATCAAATTTACCTCGGAATTGCTTCGGAATGTGCATAAATGCAATACTACCAAATACTTTTAAACGGTTAACATTAGGTACTTTATTGAAGAAACATTCGGCAGGTGTGACAGATTTACCTGTCACCGGACAACGATTTAAAATATACACTGCCGTTTCAATTGCATTGGGCCAAAAATTAACGTTTAGGTTCGAATCAATTAAAATTGCTCTGGCCCGTTCTACGATAGTACGGTTGTTACGTTCCGCGCAAGAATTAAGTTGAGGTGTGGCAGGGCAAACGTATTCAATGAGAATATTATTATCTCTACAAAATGTTACGAACTTTCCATCAGTATATTCACCTCCATTGTCGCATCTAATACGTTGAATTTTGTAATTAGTATATGAATGAGCGAAATTTAAAAAATCTTTGAAAAATTCTAATGTGTCACTTTTATTTTTCATGCAGTAAGCCGCTTTAAATCCACTAAAATCGTCAATAAATGTTAAAATAAATTTCTCTCCGTGCCTGCCTTTTACGTTAACTACAATTATATCTGTATGTATTAATTGCAATGGGCGAGAGCTACGAGAATCATTACGTTCTGGAAAAGGTAGAATGGCTTGCTTACTCACAATACATGTTTCACATTTGTCGAAAGTATGAAATTTTGACCTGTCAATTTTATCAATCTCTAAACCATTCACCATTTTATCTGACACTAATTTACTTAAACTTTGATAATTCACATGACCGAAACGTTTATGCCACAACTGAATCTTTTTATCCTCATATTCAATAAAACAATTATTCGTCTGCCGTTGACTCGAAATATCCGGTAATTTAAAAATAATCGAATATAAATTTCCTTTCCTTCGTCCAAAAAACATGGTCTCACCTGTTGCGCCGTCGATTACAGAGACCTTGTCATCCGAAAATGCCACATGACATCCGTTATTCGTTAATCGAGTGACTGATAACAAATTACTATGTAAATCATCTACTACAATTACGTTTTTCATGACAAATTCGTTATCTTGAAATTTTACATCCAAGTCCCCATATGAATTACTAATTAATTTTATTTCCCGTTTCGAACAACTAACTTCTAAAGGCGTTTCGAAATTTTCAGTATTCATCATAAACGGAAGAAATTGTTTCCCAATCATATGGTCACTAGCTCCGCTATCAAGATAAAATAGACACTCATTTTCAGATAACTCTTCGTTTGCTGTCATTAAAGCAACAGCAAAGAAAGCTCTCTTCAAATTAGGATAACTACCACTTTTATTTTCCGACTTGTTCCTATTCCGACAGAAACGAGCAATATGGCCCTCTTTGTCACAAATAAAACATTTCATCTTAGGTCTATTATCGTCAAAGTTCGTTATATTATTACTAACACTAGCATTACGACTGTTACCTTTAGAATAACATCTGTTGGCACTATGACCAACCTTGTTACATTTGTAACATACAACCTGTTTACTACGTTGCTGCAAATTGTGTCTGGACAGAAACGCGGCCGGCTCTTCATCTCGATGTTTATCGGACCCTCCGTTCCTGTTTTTTCTTGTTGTCGCCTCTTGAATGAATCTGCTTCTCAAGTTTGAATAGGTTCGTTCTGCCGTAGGTAATGCATCAAAGTACGAAATGACGGAATCAAAATTTTCTTGAAATGTGACAATTAAACATTCGATTTTGGCCTCTTCCGACATAGTTTTTCCCGACGATCCCAGCTGATTAACCAAGCTTTCAAAATCGGCAATATGGTGGATGACATCCCGACTTGAATCATACCGCATATTCAGCATCTGTATTTTCAATTGCGTATGATTCCTCGTATTGTCTCGACAATAAACGCTTTTTAATTCATCGATAATCTCTCTGGCCGTGAACACGTTTAAAATCAAATCTAGCGGACGACCTTTCAAGTGCGCAGTAATAAACATGCGCGCTTTTGAATCACCTTTACGCCACTCGGCCGTTTTCTCTGCAGGAACTGGTTTATCAATGTAATCCAAGAGTTCTTTACCTTCTAACAAAGTCCGAATTTGGTACAACCAATGATGAAAATTTGTACTTCCATCAAATCTATCGTAGGACGGCGTGCCGTTACTGCTACTACCTGCCGCATGCTGCATTGTGAACGATCTTCTTACGTCACACACAAAAACCGAAATCAAAGTTTCGAAAATAATACGTTCATCAAAAAGAACTTGATCTCCGAACACATATTAGGGGTGCTCGAATGATACAAAAAAATCTCGGGAGTCAACTCATCTAAAATTCATCAACGACGATCTGCTACCATATTGATGTGTATAACAGTCAAAACACGTGCAAGATGAGAACGAATGTATATTACAATCTACAACGAACTAACGACCATTACAGTACATGCCATGACAAACCCGTCGATATGCGTAATCCCCACCTACGGTATGCATCTGCGCGTATGTTATACATCTATAATTTTCACTATATACACCAGTCAGAGTTCATACAGTGTCAGTATACATATAACTATCATCACAAACTCAGTTAGTAGCTATTCCATATTCCAAACCTCTTATTACCAACATTTTAATCCATAAATGTTTAAATGTACATGAACATCCAGTTTCTAGCTCAAGTTTATTCAGTAACTAGGATAACAGAAATCAGAATATTTCAAACACGAACTTTGGAGGATACCAGGGTAAAAATACAGAATAAAAACTGTAAGAGGTTCACTAAACCTTTCTTGTATCGTTATAAACTCAATCCATGTTCTAAGCTATCAATTTCACACTGCTAATGAGATACTAGGTCCTTCAGATAGCAAATGAATTCAGTAATGATTCTCACTACGGCCACAAAATACTGAATCGAGTCTGTAATCATCAGCTTGATTCAAAATAGCTTTATTAAGAGGCTGTTTGCTGGTTTATGTCTAGTGTTCAGAATTCTCCAATTCCTCACTTTGGATACCAAACGAAAACAATATCAGCTAGTAGTATTCCTTACCTTTGTAAAAAATCGTGAATATACACTGATGATTGTTAGATTTATTTTGTGACCAGGTTATCAAGGAGATGGATCTGAATACAGGTTCTCTACATAGCAAATAATTGACGTAATATTAACAGATACAGGATACAGATTCTCACGATACTGGTTGCTAGCAATGGTAATTGAAAATATTCAGTTTTTACAGGCAATAAACCATATACTACTGCTTGTACAGTTCCTCTCGGAATGTTGAATGCGATGCTATAAAAACAGAATTTAAGTAGTTTTCATTCTCAGTTCACTTAATCTAAATTACTATAGGATTTTTCCTGTACACAACCATCATAATACCATGTACAATTACAATTTTTCCTTATAACTTTAATTTTCGAAAACTGAACTAAAATGTAAGTTTTTATCAGAGCAAATTTTTTTACAATTGAAACGGCAAAACGGAATAGAAAAAGCATGCTATATGGAGGGTACTGTTATACATTTCAATATGAAAAGTAGAAAAGCCCTTCATACGGGGAGCTTAAGGTACTTTCTCCTACATTTAAAGACTGAGACAATGGCGCCCCTATGTCCAGAAACCAGCAACAAGTCTGAGCTTGTCTTGTTGACGTCACACTGTGATGATGACTCCCTCTACAGTACAAAAAAAAACAAAAAAAAAAACTAATCATTGTTGTGACTCATCAGTGTATATTCACGATTTTTTACAAAGGTAAGGAATACTACTAGCTGATATTGTTTTCGTTTGGTATCCAAAGTGAGGAATTGGAGAATTCTGAACACTAGACATAAACCAGCAAACAGCCTCTTAATAAAGCTATTTTGAATCAAGCTGATGATTACAGATTCGATTCAGTATTTTGTGGCCGTAGTGTGAATCATTACTGAATTCATTTGCTATCTGAAGGAACTAGTATCTCTTTAGCAGTGTGAAATTGATAGCTTAGAACATGGATTGAGTTTATAACGATACAAGAAAGGTTTAGTGAACCTCTTACAGTTTTTATTCTGTATTTTTACCCTGGTATCCTCCAAAGTTCGTGTTTGAGATATTCTGATTTCTGTTATCCTAGTTACTGAATAAACTTGAGCTAGAAACTGGATGTTCATGTACATTTAAACATTTATGGATTAAAATGTTGGTAATAAGAGGTTTGGAATATGGAATAGCTACTAACTGAGTTTGTGATGATAGTTATATGTATACTGACACTGTATGAACTCTGACTGGTGTATATAGTGAAAATATCACGAATTTGTGTTAAAAATGTGTTCTTTGTGCTGTTATAGTGCTTTTTTTTCTTGTTGTAGGGTGTATAAGCTGACTGTATAAACTCTAACAACTGTATATGGTGAAAATATCAGGAATTTACGTTGAAAATACGTTCTTTGTGCTGTTATAGTGCTTTTTTTTTTGCTTGTTGTAGGGTGTATCAGCTTACTGTATAAACTCTGACAACTGTACATGGTGAAAATATTAGTAATTTACGTTGTATATGGTGTAAATATCCGAAATTTGGCTTGAAAACGTGTTCTTTTAGGTATTATACTGCTTTATTTTGTTCCAGCTAATAATTATGAGGTAGATTCAGGTTTCTGTATTGAAAAAGTAAGGAGTTGGTTGTATACTGAGAATTCTGAATCCATTTATCAATCTATTATATAAATTCAACGTTCTACACTAGTTATACAGACTCAAACTGTTCCTTTTAGCTCTTCTAGTCTGTATTTAGTATTTTTACCCTAGTATTAATCGTTATTGAGTAAAAATAACCGTAATCTGTGTTCAGAATGTTCTGGCTTCACTTTTATTTGTTACCTTTCTGGTTACTGAATAATTTTCAAGCTTGATACTGTAATGTTCATATATATTTAAATTTCTAGACTATACAATGTTAGCAATGACAGATTTATTCAAATTTATTAAGAAATATAAATATTTAATACTGCTAGGCTGCTAGGTATTAATTTTTCCAGATGAAGAATATTATATAAAATGGTTGATAGGCTTTCAGGTAATGGAAAAACTAGATTCTGTTGGTTGTGAGAGAGAGATTTGAAATTATTTAGAAAAAGGTGGTATTGTACCTTTGCTTTAGGTCCTTTAAAAAAATCTAATATGAGCTGAAATAATGTTTAGAAGAGAAAGACCCTTCAATAGTAGTGTTTAAAGTCACTTCTTATGTAACAAGGTGCGCGCGCACAGCTGTGGAAGCACAGAAAAATCTATAAATATAACACATTTCCTCCCTCACTTCATTCCTCTTAGCTACAGTTGTTGTGATCAGAGCTCTTGCTTGCTTATCTGTGAGACTGTTTACTGAAGGTAAATATTTCGTTTTTCCTGAATGTAAAATGATAGTAGATTTTATCCGAAGCAGTTTATTCAAAATAATGTAGTAATACGTTAAAAGTTCCATAATTCAGGTACAGTGTAGTGTAATGTTAGGTTTTTCAGTCATAATGTGGAAAGTAGTGAGAGATAGTACAGGTTTGATAGGGCTTACAGAACTAACAGCTCTCTTATGTTTTGTGTTTCTGTTGTGTATTTTCCACCAAATGTAGTGTCGATGTGGAGTGTTTATGACAGTTTAGCATCAGGTTTGAAAATATTTATCATACAGAGTCTAAAATAGATGAATGTATGGTAATAAAATATAGTCTATCATCCTGTACAGCTTTGTGGAGCCTTAGAATGTTCGCAGCGTTATAAAAAACTAAATTGGGGAAGGTGTACAGCTGTAATATAAAAAAAAAAAATATATATTAGTTGATTTCTCACACAATGTTGTATGTGCTTGTCTCCTTTATTAGATGTAGTGGGTACCTGTGAAAGAAATACACAGTACATCGCAGTCCCATGATCAGTAATAAAGGAAGATGCGCCAATAAGATGCGTGGGGGGCGTGGTCTAGGGACTGTTCTACCTCTGAAAAAGTATAAATAGAGGTAGCTCTACCTAGTATAATCACTCTTGCTGTGGACCTCACAGTGAACACATGTCTTTTGCGGAAGCTCTGTTCATTGATTGATTGTTTACTGCGAATTATTACTGCGATTATTATTACTTGCAATGGCTCAAGCGTATGTTGATTTTATCAACCATCATCCTTTAATGGATAGGAGCGTGAAAGAATTATGTGTTTTAGGTAAGGCACATAAGATACCTTATTATTATAGGTTGACTAAAAAACTGTTGGTGCATGCTCTTACCAACACTGTACAGAATTTAGATTTAAGTACTAACACCAAAAAAAGTGAAAAAACTGTAAATAGTAATTATAAGTTAGCTGATATATTTCCATTTAAGGTTAGTTTATTCACTAGAAATAAGAAATTGAGCCAGTGGGAAAAACCTGGCCTATGTAAATATTTAGATCAGATTAATGCTAGTCCTGTAGTTTTAAGTCATACTAACACCAAAAAAAATGAAAAAACTGAAAATAGTAATTTGTATGCTATTTTTCCTTTTAAAGCTTCATTATTTATTAAGAGTAAGAAATTAAGCCAATGGGAAAAACCAGGCTTGAAGAATTATATCCAGAAACTTGAAGCAGAGATTAAAAGTGAACTTATAGAAGACAACAATGACAATGACAATAGTAATAACAACCAAGATGAAAATAATCAGTCTGGTGATGATCAGGCTCATAAAAACAACAAAGATGTCCCTAATGATGATACTGTTAATGACAATGACAATAACGTGTACTATGGAGGTGGAGGAGAGGAACCTGTTTTAAAGTATGTCGAAGTAGTCCAGGTATCTTCACGAAACATTGCAAAATTTCACTCGGACATGAACCAATACAAAATTAAGTTTAAACAGAATATTCCCCCTATGCCGAAAGAGGATCTCATTACTGAGGCTTTGAATGAGATGTTGGTCTATGCTAAATATCGGGTCAAGTTTGAGATGGGGGATAAAATTAACCTTATTGTTGAGAATACTGGCTTTTTTAATCCCATCTCGACAGGATTCGAATGCCAAGACCATGTGAGTAAGTTGAAGGAAAAAATGGTTCAGATTCTCACTTCTGACGAGTCTGTAGAATTACAATCATGTATCTTCAGTATACATAGTGTGAAACTCCCTAGAGGACAAGCAAGTCGTTTGAAAATACTGAATCTTGCCAAGGACCGTCATACAAAACGTTGTATAGTCAGAATAAACAACACTGACACACTTTGTGGACCTAGGGCTGTTATTGTAGGTTTAACTTACCATACTGACAATATATTAGGCCGCCGACTGACCCCCTCTCAAATTATTCAGATCCGTAAGGGCCGACGGATCCAGACAGACTTGGCTATCGAATTATGCCGTCGTTTAAACACCTACAATGATCACGGCTTTACTCTCGAGGACTTTAAAAATTGCGAGGCTCTTCTTAATATTCAAATTCACATCGTATGCGCCGAGAGTTTCAACGCATTGATTTACAAAGGTAGTCAGGATAAACCAGTAAAAATTTTCTTGTATAAGAATGGCTCTCACTTTGATACGATTTCAAAATGAATGCGTTCTTTGGATCTGTCTACTTTTGTGAAAAATGCTTCTCTCCGTACAATAACAAGGGCGGACATGTGTGTAAGACTGAGAAAGAGACGTGTAGGCTGTGTAAAGGTGAAAAACACGAGTCGATTAAACGTATACTGTGCACTACTTGTAACAGATACTGTCTCAACCAGGACTGCCTAACGCTTCACAAGTCTTCTGTGTGCCATAAATCCTATAAATGTAAACAGTGTTATAAGCTTGTAAAACGTAATAGAACTCACCAGTGTGGGTTTGAGAAGTGTAAAAATTGTCAAAAAATTGTTGAGATTAAAAAACACCAGTGCTACATGAAAAATCTTCCTGCAACAGGAGGTAGATGTGTAGGTTGTAATAAGTGTGATTTAACCAAGGAGAGTATAGTGAATGAACAGTGTACATACACTGAGAAGTATATCTTTTTTGATTACGAGTGTCAACAAGAGTCAGGTATACATATACCTAATTTGATTGTAGCTCACGATTTTGAAGGAAACACGTACCGTTTTGATACAAACGATGAGTTTTGTAGTTGGCTAATTGAGAAGGCCCATAAAAACTATACTGCGATTGCCCACTACGCCAAAGGTTACGACAGCCAGTTCATTATGCAGTATTGTGTTGCCAACACGGTAAAACCATATACCATTTACACAGGCAGTAAACTAATGCTCTTGGAGATTCCCTACTTAAATTTGAAAATTATAGACAGTCACAATTTTGTTCAGGCTCCACTATCAGCTTTCCCAAAGACTTTTAACCTACAGGAATTGAAGAAGGGCTACTTTCCTCACCTCTTCAATACTAAAGAAAACACAAATTATGTAGGACCCATCCCAGAAAAACACCACTATTGTTTCGACACAATGATGGAAGGTGATCGCGAAAAATTCATCAAGTGGCACGATGATCGCGTAGCTGAAAATTACGTGTTTGATATGCAGAAGGAACTGTACGAATACTGTAATAGTGATGTGGACATTTTGAGACAAGGGTGTATAGAATTGAGAAATCAATTTTTGGAAATTGCTAATATCGACCCGTTCCAGTACCTTACCCTCCCGTCGGTATGTATGGCCATCTACCGATCTAAATACATAAAACCAGACACTATTGCGGTAAGTAATATGGAACCTAAAGACCAATACTCCAAAATTAGTATTTCTTGGTTAGAATCGTTTAATAACGAGAATATTTGTCACGCAATGAACGGTGGCGAAGTTAAAATTTGCGGGGCAAAAGTCGATGGCTTTGACAAAGTACACAACACTGTCTATCAATTTCAAGGATGCTTCTTCCATGGGTGCCCTCACTGCTACAACGAAGACACGATAAATAATGTGAACCAACAGTGTATGGGGGATTTGTACCAAAAAACCAAGGACCGTACTAAACAGTTGGAGGATGCCGGGTATAACGTAGTTGAAATGTGGGAGTGTCAATGGGTAAAATCCCCTCTGTATAGGGAATACAAAAACAAGGTGGACCAAGTAATTGAGTTGCTTAACCCACGCGACGCGTTCTTTGGAGGCCGTACTGAAGCCTTCAAACTAAAAGCTGACTCTGGTTCTGATAAGATTCGTTATATCGATGTCTGTTCACTCTACCCGACTGTAATGTACTACGATGACTATCCAATCGGACACCCCCAAAAGATTAAGAAACCTCAGCAATATGATCCAAACTGGTACGGTATCATCAAATGTAAAGTCCTTCCTCCATCAGACTTGTATATCCCTGTACTAGCTGTAAAAGTGAAAATGGGCCAGGCAGAAAAACTAGTCTTCCCATTATGTTTAAAATGTGCCCAAATGCAGTGTGAAGAATGTACTCATACAGTGACTGAACGCGCCTTCATGGGTACTTGGTCAACGGCTGAGATTAGTGTCGCCCTGGCAAAAGGTTATAAAATTGAAGAAATTTATGAAGTGTGGCACTTTGACTCGTCCAAAGAATTGTGGAGAGGTTACATCGAGGACTTTATGAAAATTAAATTAGAGTCCAGTCCCCATAATTTCCCGACTAATGAAGCGTACGTCCAGGATGTAAAAGACAAAATGGGGATCACGTTGGATATTAATCGCGTGGCAGTCAACCCAGGGAGGAGGGCCGTGGCTAAGCTTTGTCTAAATAGTCTCTGGGGAAAATTTGGACAGCGCCCCAATATGGCGACTACGGAATTTGTCAAAGACCCCCGACGCTTCTACGAGATTCTCCTTGACGATCGCTTGAAAGACCTGAATGTGTTTTACATTTCAGACGAGATGATTCAGGTAAATTTCAAGTACAAGGATCAGTTTGTCGAGGATAATTACAATACTAATATTTTTGTTGCCGTGTATACCACCGCTAACGCTCGACTCAGACTGTACGACCAATTATCAAAACTAGACCAAAACGTCTTATACTGTGACACCGACTCGATAATTTACCGTGACAATGGGTGTAATACTGTGGCCACTGGTGACTGTCTTGGAGAGTGGACTGATGAGCTAGGTGGTGGACACATCACCAAGTTCCTAACAACTGGACCAAAATCGTACTACTATAAGACAGACAGCGGTAAGGAGACGACTAAAATTAAAGGATTCAGATTGCACCATAAAAATGCCGCTAAATTGAACGGTCCCGCCATGGAACGTGTAATTAACGGCGAGGTTGAAAAAATTGAGACTCGTAATACCGCCTTGAAACGTGACGTTTTGACTAAAAACATTGTAAATATAGGCGAAGTAAAGACATTTAGTTTTGGATTTGATAAACGTGTAATTAGGACAGACTTTGACACTGTGCCCTATGGGTATAAAAAATAAAAATAATGTATAGTATATAGTTTGTATATATGTTTTTTTGTGTTTTTAGTCCCCAAGTAAGTTTTACTGTTTAATTTTTCATTTTGTATGTTCACTTTTATATTTGTGTATATTTTTCACCTTATAATCAGTTTGTGTGTTTTAGGTCTAGTCATCATAGTGTATTCAAGTAAGTTTTACTTTTGTATTATGTTTCTGTGTTTGATTTTTCATTTTGTATGTTCACTTTTATATTTTGTGTTCTTTTTTAATGTTACAGTCAGTTTTTATGTTTCAGGTCCAGTCATCATAGTGTATTCAACTAAGTTTTACTTTTGTATCATGTGTTTGTGTTTAGTTTTTCATTTTGTATGTTCACTTTTATATTTTGTGTTCTTTTTTAATATTACAGTCAGTTTTTATGTTTCAGGTCGACTCATCATCGTGTATTCAAGTAAGTTTTACTTTTGTATTATGTTTCTGTGTTTGATTTTTCATTTTGTATACGTTCACATTTATATTTTGTGTTCTTTTTAATGTTACAGTCAGTTTTTATGTTTCAGGTCCAGTCATCGTAGTGTATTCAACTAAGTTTTACTTTTGTATCATGTTTCTGTGTTTAATTTTTCATTTTGTATGTTCACTTTTATATTTTGTGTTCTTTTTTAATGTTACAGTCAGTTTTTATGTTTCAGGTCCAGTCATCATAGTGTATTCAACTAAGTTTTACTTTTGTATTATGTTTTTGTGTTTAATTTTTCATTTTGTATGTTCACTTTTGTATTTTGTGTTCTTTTTTAATGTTACAGTCAGTTTTTATGTTTCAGGTCGACTCATCATAGTGTATTCAACTAAGTTTTACTTTTGTATTATGTTTCTGTGTTTGATTTTTCATTTTGTATACGTTCACATTTATATTTTGTGTTCTTTTTAATGTTACAGTCAGTTTTTATGTTTCAGGTCCAGTCATCATAGTGTATTCAAGTAAGTTTTACTTTTGTATCATGCTTCTGTGTTTGATTTTTCATTTTATACGTTCACTTTTATATTTTGTGTATTTTACCTTATAATCAGTTTGTGTTTTACGTTCAGTCATCATAGTGTATTCCAGTGAGTTTTACTTTTGTATCATGTTTCTGTGTTTTAATTTTTCATTTTGTATGTTCACTTTTGTATTTTGTGTTCTTTTTTAATGTTACAGTCAGTTTTTGTGTTTCAGGTCCAGTCATTGTCCCGAATAATGTCCCGAATAATATTGTCCCGAATATTGTCCCGAATAATATTGTCCCGAATAATATTGTCCCGAATAATGTCCCGAATAATGTCCCGACTTAAGAAAAATTATAACTTCAGATGTTCAGGTTAGTAGGTGAAACTACAAAAGTTATGTCGGTAAAAAATATTATATAGGTTAGTAAAAAAATTATTGGTTGGAAAAATTATAAGTTGCGAAAAAATTATAGGTTGTAAGAATTATACTTGGGTAAAAAGGGAGGGGATAATAATTTAATCAACAAGTATTCGAGAGAAAAAATTATTTCTAAGTATAAGTGTACATTAAAAAATTCTAAGTCATAGTAAAAAAGAAAAAAATTAAAAACCGTTACAAAAAAATTAAAACCCATTACGAAAAATTTCTGTCATAGTAAAAGAAAAAATAATTCCAAGTATAAGTGTACATAAAAAAGAAGAAAAAAACAACGATTTTTTAAACCAACGGTTGGTTATGGATGCACACACCACTTACTGACGGGTCAGGGACCCACGTGGAAAGTGTCCTATACCGACCCATATACTACTGCTATGTACTCATGTATGAAATAATATACTTTTTTTTATTGTTCCCGTAAAACTTTAATTCATTTAGCCTTACGTAATGGAAAGGCGTACGTCCGAGAGGTGAAGATGGGGTAATAAGTGACAGGAATGAAGGAAACGTAAATTTAATAGACGCGGAGGAAAGGGAGGGCGGGAAATGTGGAAGAAATGGAGGGTGTGACCGAGAGGAAAAGGCGAAATAGTTGAGTAAGTATGAGAAAACCGGAAAACTAGAACGCTAAGCATGTGAAACTTCAAAAGGAGATGACGTGCAGGCATAGTTTTCCTCCTCTCATGCTACCTGGTCTTGGGAGAAGAAGATGGGACAGATGAGAGGAAATAGAAAGAAGTGATGAGAAGCTGTAAATGCGGGAGAAGAGTGAAGAAGGAAACGGAAGTGCTTTGGTACACCATCAGACCAGACTCAGTTCCATATTCTACTATAATAGTAGGAGGGAAGGAAGGGTGTAGTGAGCAGTATATAGGTTTGGGTAAGACCGGAGGAAAAGGAAGGAGATAGATAACCCTGATTTTATTTTTGTTGATCAAGCTGAATTGCCTCTATTCTGTAAGTCAATTTACTTATTTGTGTAGGGTGGAGGTGGAGAGCGGATACATTACGTTACGGGTGAACAAGAGGTAGAAATGGATATGTGGTGTAAAGAAGTTGATTTTAAAGGAAGTTGTGGAAGAAGAGAGTGTACGTGAGATGGATAAAAAGTGCGAAACCAAAGAGGGAATGGATGGAAACGGATTTCTATAAACCTGATTTAATTTCTGGTACCTACTGAAGGAAGGATCAGCAAGCCTCCTCTTATTTTTGAATGAGGAGGTGCAGAACGGTGAGTAGGAGTGAGATGAATACGGTGGAAAAAGAGGGATATGGTTTTGAGAGTTAATACGTTGAAAGATGAAATTCATGTCAGTATACCTAGGATATTATTGTCTTCCCGTGTAAGATTATTCTACTAAATGAGATGATACCACAAAATTGTCCCATGTACCAATGATAATAAAATATCTATCATCACGAATGCTGGCGATTTCTACTTGGACCTTTTCTTTATATTTGTACCTTTAAGTAGGACCGGTCTCCCTCTTTTTTGTTTGGTTTAGTGGTGTTTAATCTGTTACTAGAGGATACTCCATCTTCCCTTTTCTGACTTTCTAATTGACCAGCATATTTAAATTTGAGTTCTTTAGCTGCGTACGCGACATGTCTCATGGCTGTCCTTTTTCTGATTTCCTGGATTCAGCTTTTTATTTGCGAGGCTCGCGTTCAAAATACTTTTTAGCCTGCTATTTAACGTTGTTATATTTTTGTGCTAGTTTTTGGTTAATACCCATAGATCATACTATTCCGATGCTTCATTTCAGTTCACTTTAGAGGCAATCCTTGTGCCTTCAATTAGGCTGACCAGATGTTTTTAGGACAAAAAGAGTATAGTTGGAAATTTTTGTAAAAACGGCCGACGAACTTCATTCCTCACATTTTTCCTTCGTAAAATAGTTTTAAAAAAA
This sequence comes from Acanthococcus lagerstroemiae, assembly GCA_031841125.1. Classification (NCBI taxonomy): domain Eukaryota; kingdom Metazoa; phylum Arthropoda; class Insecta; order Hemiptera; family Eriococcidae; genus Acanthococcus; species Acanthococcus lagerstroemiae. The sequence goes on from CM063106.1 coordinate 46,940,841, forward strand.
AAACACTTTATTTGACATTCATTTTATTATTAAAAAATTCTATCTCCCAGATGAGCCAAAAATATCAAAAAGAAGTACAACTCTGTTGAAAATAAAAAAAAAAAGTATAAATCGACGATTTTAAGAAAAAGACAGAGTTCTCTATTTTGTCATGAAAAAAGAGAGTAAAATACTCTCAAAAAGAGTATATCTGGTCAGCCTTATCGCTATACCGTAGGTATACGCAGTATATTTTCGTTCATGCATACGCAGACAAACACTCCGCTGTCTCCGTTTACCTCACGGATTTTAACATACTAAGGCCTCGGAATGCCGACACCTCGGTTCCATAGCTGGAGCTTCATAGCCCCGGCCTCGCAGTCCTGACAACGAAGCCAGTCCGTTGAAACCCAAGGTCTTTCTACTGTGCAGCATGCACAACGCCTGTCTCCTGCATTACGTCTTCACACTTTGTCTCCAGTGGTTCAATATTGATAGTGCCAAATGACGAGATGATTTACAGCTTCTGGTAATTTTTTTCTAATTCGCGGTATAGTGTATTCAGTATCGATAGTGACGACTGACGTGACGATCTATAGCTTCTGCTAATTTTTAGTTAGTTCTAATTCGCGGTAATAGGATCAGCTGGTAGTTTCACGATGTCGGATTCGGAGGAAGAAAAGCAAGAAGACTATCTTATTGTTGAGGAGGAGATCGGGTCCTTTATGACGATAATTTATAGGGAGTGGCTGATCCCTAACGAATCATATTTTTGGCATCCGGGTCTACCTTCAGACTATCGTCACATGGATGCTGTCCGGAATCACATCATAAAAAATGTGAAAACGGAGACCGAAACCGACAAAAGAGGAAAATTGGTGTACAATTGGACGAAAATAAAGTATAGGAGCATAATAGAGTCAAGCAGTAAGTATGGAATAATATACATTTTATGGTTTGGAATGTGTATATCGAATTTTGATCATTTATAATTTGGACTAAATTCTATAGCCCAAAATTTTTTTTACACTTTTTTTCTAGCTTATAGTTTCACGTCTTTATTCATAGGTTTTTACTGACTCAGTAAAGCATTTCAGGTATCCTCCTTCTCGAAACTCGGCGATTGTTCCGCATTGAGTGACGTACTGATGGGGTGGCCGTGGTCCACCCTAAGACTTACTTTCCCACTTTGAACAGAGAACCAAAACGTTTATGTTTTGATCAGACGAATGAGAGGGTTACAATTTTTTTCCACTTGTCTGTGTGCATACTAGATGTGGATTCAATATAAAATATGGTGCCCCAGGCCATTCATAATATTGTTTCATTAGCAACATTTCGAATGCTACACACAATATAAGCCACTTTTTATTTTTATTAGGTGACCTTCCCTCCATAATGCTTGCATCTCCATGTGTATAGGTATGAAGAAATTAATTGTCATATGCATTCTACCACTGTAGATAAAGGTATAGTCCATTAACTCATATGTCTATACATATAATTATAGCAAATTGATAGTCACAGTTTTTCTACTACTGTAGGCATGCGACAAGTCTGAGTTCTGTAGAGACCCGTGTCTGCTATTGTGACTTGCAACTATAAAGGAAGGGCTCAATGTCTCAGGTGTTTCTTTCTATAGGCCCTTATGTAGTTTGTTATGTGCTTTTAATTTCCCAAATTTAGCACTGATTTATTCTTAGCAACCCAGGAACAGAACATTCGGGACAAGAAATAATGTTATGTTCTGAATCTCTTCCCAGATAATCTACGTCGGATGAAGGTTCGATCAAAGTATTATAGTGATGTAGAATCATCTACAGAAAAGGATAAATCAACCCAAAAATCTGAACCATCATCAGGAAAGACGAAAAGTGCTAACGAGTTAAGAGAAAAACTAGGTAATAACTTGTTATGAGGTTCTACATCCATACTTCTGCACTTATCTCATTAATGGTAACATCATTTTTGTTTTATTTGTTATCATTCAAGGTACATTAACACTGCCTTCAACAAAGAAACCGCAGCCTGTAATAATGATTCCTGCCCGAGAAATGGCTAATGATGATTCTCCCCAGTCCTTTGATGAAGGTGAACAAAAAAGAACTAGTCTTATGATTATGAAGATATAATTATTGTTGTTCCGTACTTAATTTATTGCTCTTATATCTGTTATTGCAGCCAATTCATCAACATTGCCTTCCAGAGCATTTGTTTCAGAAGGTAAATATAAGATTTACATACTGATACCAATTCTTTGTGGTACTTTCTAAGCTCCACTTTTAAATTTTGAGGTTAAATTAGCCCCAGTCATAAATATTTCGTTTGAATTGGCCGCCTTCATTTTTCACATATACCCCGCCAAGTAGTCCACAGGGGGGCTCACACTGATCCGCCTTTTCTTACTAAATGATTGAACCTACTTCAGTTTTTAAGTGGTATTATGGGACTCACAACACACTTCCTGCATCGCACGGGGCCCGTGCAAAAACAAAATGCGTTCGTTTGAATTTAACTCTTTAATTTTTTTTCAAATATACCCTGCTGTGGGTCCACAGTAGGGGCTTACACTTACCCGCCTTTTCCCACTAAAAGATATATAGGACCTATTACGGGGCCCCTGCTAAAACGAAATACGATCTATTGTAATTGTTGTATGAAAGAAATATAGTTTAAAAGAGGCGAAGCTGAATGAGGAGATACATAGCAATTTCTTTTCTTTGGTTTTTTCATATATTTTATTTAAACAGGTTTACAATCACCGACTGTACTCGCAAAAGAATTCAGTGAAAATAGTATTCATACTCAGGCTGCAGCCGAGGGTAAAATTTAATGATTTTTAATAATTCCATATTTTAACAACTTAATTCCTATTGGGAACTATATACCTACCTACTTAAGAATGAGAAAGAAGACATGTACAGTTGGCAATGAATGATGGTGACCCGTTGAACATTTTTACATCGGTAAAACAGCGGTACGCGTGAGCGAGTGCCCACGAACTAATACAAAAGCAAATAATCTATAAATACAGTAAGAATTTTATAGGTGTAATGGAACTCATAGAGGTAAGATGTTGGTATCATCTCCGAAATACCTTCATCATCATAAGAGAGTGCAAAAACTGAAGTGCCAACGAAATACCGACAAGCTGCGTCGGTTAACTGGTTTTATTACACCCATTATACCGACATGTCATGTAATAAGATTTTCACCTACTTTACCAACATTTTACGGATCAGAACATGAGGGTTTTGTCGGGATCGCCAACTTATCACCGATTCCTTTAGTCCTCGCGTGTAACCGTTTTCTGTGCGCATTCAAATTTGTATTTTTCAGTTATTTGTTGATTCTGTTCCATCACTGTTGTTGATTGCTGCTGTGTTGTATTATTGTGAATTTATCTAAGTGATACAAATTCAATGAAAATGGATGGTACCAGTACTGATGCAGGATCAAGCAGCAGGAAACGCCAATATTATTTACCCGGCAGAGGTTGTGTTTCGAAAGGCACCTATTATCGCCATCGAGACACTGGATTTTCAAATATGCCTGAGGTAGGTAATGAATTCACATATAGTTTTCCAAATACATAATGACACCTTGATATAATTCATACCTTTATTCATGTATAATAGGTACGTCTATAGGCTAACAACATAAGTTTACACTTATCGAGAAGAACTCTGTTTTTAGCACATAATTTCATTCTGAGCAGCAAACGTATTCTGGGTCTCAGTTTGAAAGGGTACTGGGATCCTCTCAGTATATTCAGGAGTTATAAACGAAAAAGAACGTCCGAATTCCGGACTTCTTGTGCCCCTCGTAACTTATATTCCACATACCTAGTATAGTACTATTTTGTGTCCCAGTCCCAGTCCCAGTTCGTGTTTGGGGAAATAATAGATGCTCTGAAAAATAAATGAAGTGTTAATCCCTGAAGAGGAGAATTCGGTCCTATATTGTTTAAGGGGGGAAAAAGTAGTAGACTTTTAAAAAGGAAGTGATTCGGTGAATCTTCTGCGAGGAAAAGTGTTATGTTTAGACCCTCTAGAAGAGAAATGAAGTCGTAAACCACGAGGTGAGAATTAAGCCATATACTATAACCTGACAACCTGAGAGAAAAATGAAGTTGTAAGCTTCCAAATTCTCTGAAAAGAAATCAAGAGTAGTAGAACTTTTGGAAGAAAAATAGTAGTAAAGCTATTTAAGAGAAACGGAGTCGTAAATCTGTCCAGAAAAAATGAAGGGGACCTTCTGACAGGTAAAGGTGGATATTTTGAGACGAATATGCGCTAGTAGAGCTTTTGAGAATGGAAGAAGGGGGTAAACCTATTGGGGAGGAATTAAGTCGATACCTGCTGAGAAAAACAAAGCGGGGAACCATAATGGGACAAATCATAGATCTTTTGAAAATGAAATGAAATGGCAGATATTCTAGGAGAGAAAATCAAACTACCAAGTGTCTTGAGAGAAACGAAATGCTAGATCTTCTGAGAAGGGAAAGAAACTGAAAATCTTCTGGAAAAGGAATGTAGTGCTGGACCTACACAGCAGAATTTCTGAAGAATGATGTGGCAAACTTTGTGGCGGAGAATTGGTGCGAGGGAATGTCTGTGAAATAAATTGTAGAACTTCTGATAAAGAAATGAAGCGGTGAACTTTCGAAAATAGGAAGAAATGATAGGTCTTATGAGTCAAAAGTGAAGTGAGAAGTTCTGAGGGAGAAAAAAGATAGTGAGTGGGAGGACCATGATGAGGTGGCCGGCCAGGGTAATGTAGGAGGTTGTGATAGGGAGAGAGCTGTGGTTGCAGAGGCCACCTTGGCGTGTGAAGGCAGTCATGGTGGTGGAGGGAGTTCTAATGGGCAGCATTGATGAGGCTAGGGCAGGGGTTTGGTTAGGTAGAAGAGGTCAAGAAGGTATTAACAAGCCTCTATTGAGGAACAAAGAGGACTGACACAAAGACTGAGTAATAGGTGGAGTGGCGGGGTGCGTAGAGCGAGTTAGGCCGGCACAAGCGAAGTGAATAAGGGTGGTGGTTAGGCCACGAAGCTGCTAGGGGAGAAGCCCCCTAGTATTTATAAAAAAGGCTTGAAGATAACCCCTATATAATTGAATGTAGGATTTTCATACCAATTTTATGAACAAGGAGACAGGAGTGTTGAGGAAGTAACTATAGGCTTGAGCCAGATCCCTGGCGGATTGTGTTTAATTCTTCTTGCTATTGTTGCTTAGTTTTGAATATCAGAGTAGGTACATTAATTTTAATTGGGCAAGTGTATTTTGGTGATAGAAGAAATCACAAAAATAATATTGAGACCAGCGGCGGCCCGAGCTGAGAACGCCGATGGCTAAACTACTTTTGTACTTTGTCAATGCTATTTGAACTTCTTCAAATAAATTTTTGAGTTGTACGCGCTTTTTCCGAGGCTCTGTGCTCATAACAGAGTGGCTTGAGCCACAGAAACACACCCTTGAGCCGCCACTTATTGAGACCAGTGTTGGAAAGTGAACTACGAGATGTAAATAAGTAGATCAGATGTAGGTGTCAAAATAGGGTATAGCAAAGAGATGCCATAAGTGGTGGAAATAATTTCAGACGATTTTTTTATGCGCGACTGAGGTTTTACTATAGTGAAATTCCAAAACCTGTTCGTCCTCACACTTCCATAATTCGATTTCACTACAAGATCCCCGTGAATGAAAATAAACGGGAATAGAAGAAGAAAACGACGTGCATAATTTTATACAAATCTCATTTTTGAATGAAACCGAGACTAATATGTATTTATCTGAACTGATTTCTTCGCAGAGTTTTCATCGTCCATTTTGGAAAGCCACAGAGATGCACTTCACACCATTCACGAGTGGGTGAAGAATACCCACGGAACACGCGTGAGGTACCATAGTAAAAGCAGTAAGAAATCCAGCCCCCCCCCCCCAAAAAAAAAAAAAAATACCAACTCAAAAGAAAGTTTTAAGAAATCCAGAACTGTCATCAGCAGTACGACAAATGTCAACTGTTCAGGAACAGGAACCGGGGACATCGGGGACATGGCGACCAGCAGAAAATACAGCTGCAGGGGCTCGAAGAACGCTAAATTACGACCAGTATTAAGTATAGTTATTATAAATAAATATATACACACTAATTAATCGTAACATTCATTTCTCATAACTGCGTTAGATATCAGTATATTGTATGCGCATACCCATGCGTAGTATGTATGTGGAATCTGAGTGAAAAGTGAGTAAAATGTTGGTAAAATGTCGGTGTAATGTTAGCAACCGCACACTTGTAAAATATCGGTGAAATGTTGGTAAAGACGTATGGGTAAAACAGCGGCAAAATATCAGTGACCCATCTACAACACCGACATTATTGTGGGCACTACATCCGAATCACCGACTTACTACTCCGTGGTATATCGGTAACATCTGCGTATGAGCGGTTCCAAAACGTGCGCACCGCCGAATTTGAACATTGTTTTCATATGTGTAATCACCAGAATACCTACGAGAAACGTTGGCGATGCCAACGTTTTTTAGGCCTTTTGTCGGTGAAATGTTCTACGGGGAGTTATAAAATGGCTGGGTCAGTGAAACTGTAAAGCAGTTAATTCTTCAATTTTTAATGTTTTAGAGGTCCAGGACAGTTTGTTTAAAGAAATAGCAGCTCATATAAATTCAACTGAGAATGTGGAACAATTAATGGCCGATATGAATGTTGCATTGGTTGATACGAGTAAGCAAGAATACACCTTCGAAGAGTTGAAGGCTGACATAGGTACTCTGCTACACCTGCATTACTTTCATCATAATTTCATGTTGTGAAATAGATACAGGGTGTGTGCATTAACAAATTTTATTTAATATTTTAGTTGCAATAAAACAGAAAGTAGAGTGCATACCTGCTCTCAGCAGGTCTGTCTCTGACATGGGTCTTCACATACAGAATTTATCAATTCGTTTCGATTCTATGACGCGGGAAGTACTGGGTAACACTGAATGTAGTAAAAATGGCACGGACTCGACCAAGAATCTGTGTACCACACTGTTTCCAGTCCGAACGGAAAATGAGATAAACTTACTGAATGAAAAATTACATTCTGATCCACAGTTTCGAACCGATTTTGTAAGAATTATTTCTGTAATAACGCATTTAAGTAGCCATTACTCTTAGCTGGTTAGGTAAATCTTTTTGAAACGAACCTTCTCCTCAAATACCAAAAAGTGAGCAAAATGTAGCTGTTGTAAGATTGCATCTGAAATCATCCCCTGGATCAGTTCTCTAATTAGCCACGTGTTTAGTTATAGAGTTTTTTCATTATTGACCACTTTGTCATTTTTGGATCCGTTAGTTGAACTGTTTCCTTTAGTGAAGTGTAGGTGACCTGGAATTTTAAAAATGTCTCCATCTGTTTTGAGTGCTTACTGGAACATCGAACGTAAAAATATTAAAACAGAGCATGTTTTTATGCACTTTATTGGAAAGCTTACTCTTCAAAATGTGAATTGTTAAAAATTGAAACCGATTAATTTGGGATGGGGCAGGAAGGTCCTGGTGGTGCTCATCAGAACTGCCAAAACTGAAGCAGCCATGATATGTTAAATTATCAAAACATAGATGTTTGAGGTCACGGATTTCAACTAGTGTCTTATTTTTTCGATTCGATCTTCCAGTATATCCCAAATTATTTGCCACTTAGAAACCACTTTATCTAATTTATAGTATATTGGGCTCCAATTTCTGTTGTGAATTAACAAATTCTGGGAAGTGTAAGCTTTCCAAAATTGTGTATGAAGACATACGCTCGATTTAACAAGTTTACATTTGTGTCCCACGTGATCCCTCTCCCCTTACAAGGAAGAAAATGTTTAGAACCCAAGATAAATTACCTACCTATACACTTTACTAAAAAACGATCAGATTTACCATTCGTAATACTATACAGAAAGAGGACGGTATCAGCTACGAGAAAACTGTATGTACTACCCTATCATTTCTCACATTTTTATAAAAATGTTTTCAACATGTTTCTCGGCGTTTTTTTTTCAGAACAAGTACATTGTTCGAGTCGTTGAGTTTAATTCACATGCAAAGCCTGTGAAACGGGTTCAACGCCTCCTTTCCGCCATATTTCACGAGAATGTGACCAAATTTGCTAATTGGAGTGGCCGGCAAGGGTCTAATGATACAACTCTAATGGCTTTGAAGGACACGGAAGCATTTAAAATGATTATAGGTTAGTGTTAAAATAAGTGAGTTGGTAGATTTAGAACGCATTGAATTATTCAGTTTATGTATCTATTTATCTGTTCATTGGAAATGCTGTTGTGAAGCATATGAAAATCTATGTATATTAGAAACCAAAACTCCGCCACCTCCCCCCTCCCTCCTGGAAAAAACTCCCAGGGGCCTGAGACCTGAGACCTGACCTTCGCTGATGAGGGTCATAGTGGTGGTCTAGGCCGGGTAGGAGAGGAGGGGCAGTGGGACAGGAGAAAGCGGTGAGGCGGGTAGAGGGTCGCGGTGGCGGGGAGACGGCCGTGGTGGCGGTCTCTCTATCTCTCTATATATTAAAAACCAAAACTCCTCCCCCTCCCCCCTTTTGGAAAAGTCCTATGGGCCTAAGATTCAAATCCCAG
>CM063106.1:46954553-46969766 GCA_031841125.1 Acanthococcus lagerstroemiae
CCAGCCCTTCTGTTGAAATGATGCTACAACCAGCGCCGAAATCCTGCTGTGGGTGCTGAAAGTAGTTACAAGTAATTTCAGTTCGTGATCCTGTGTCGATATAACTTTTCCAGTCAACGCCATGTTTCCCAAAATTCAAGAAGTAGAAACCATGACTTTAAACAAAACAAAAAGCTCGATACCTTAACAGAAGCTTATGGTCCATATTTTTAGAGGCGTTTAATTGAGGATGTCGTTAAAAGTATAATGCCTATTATTTTGTTCCATATGATGAAACGTCTATATGTCGATAATAAGAAAGTGTTCTAAATTTGTATTGGATTTTGATTTAAAAATTAGAACAGGATGATGATTACTCATTTAGAAACGATTTTCTTAGGCTCTGCTGAAGCCAGAGTCATGTTTCAATCTATTTGGTCAACTGCGAATAAAACTCACTTGCCGTTGAAAACTTTGTTCATTTTGGGCTCGCTCTGGGATGATCCCAGTGTCAACAAATCAGTGTCCAGTGTAAGTATTCCATGAGAAAGCAAAAGTTATACGTTCTGAAAGTTTCATGAAAATAAGGACTTGCAACATACTCAAAGTCCACCCGTTGAAGATTTTCCCACTAAAAACATGAAAATCTAGTTGCGCTGCGTACACGTATTAGAGTGGAAATGCCACTATGACCCATTGTCTTTTCAAAGAAAACGCACACGCATGGAATGCGGATGGCAGTGGCGTTACGCCGACGACATATCTCTTCGTAGTGGAACTGCGCTCACGGACCACTTGTTTCCCACTACGTCGATTTCTTTGTAGTAGAACTGCGCTCACGGACCACTTGTTTCCCACTACGTCGTACCACTACCCCCTTGAAAATTTTCACATTAAAATATGAAAATGTAGTTGCTCTGCGTGCACGTATCAGAGTGATAATGCCACTACGAACTATTGTCTTTTCAAAAGAAACGCACACGCATGGAATGCGTTTGGCAGTGGTGCTTCCCCAAGAACACATTTATTTGTACTTTGTAGTGGAAATGCGCTCACGGATCACTTGTTTCCAACTACGCCGTACCATTACATTACGTGTGCGAAACCACTACGCAAGCCAAAATTTTCGCGCATATACATATGGCAGTATTCTTATGCACGTTATGCCACTATGCACAATTTACAGTGGCGGATACAGAGGGGGGGGGGGAGTTCGCCCCCATGAAATACCAAACATTTAAATCTGTCTATAGTGACCTAAAGCTATTATGTTTCGTCTATACCATTTTTCATTCGGACCCTCCCCCTCCCCGAAATTATTTTCTGTATCCGCCCCTGACAATTCAGGACATAATAAAAAATTTATTATTATTATAAATGAAAAGTACTTTATTACATCAGATATTTCCATAACAGAATTCGGCATCAAAGAGGAGAGAACGAGCTTGTACAGAAAATAGTATTGTATTTGTGTTGCGGAAGTGTCGAAAATTACGGAAAACTTGAGAATGTCCAGGCAATAACATCACTGTCGTTGGGTTTTAGGAACGAGGGATAGTAACTAAATAACTTGAATTCGTAATAATTTAGGAAATCTTGAAATTCGCAAATTGAGTAGGCCTATTCGTTAATTCCTAATACCTCTGCGCACTAGTACTTTGCATATACAGTTTCGTTTGATCACAACTTCTAGGCACATTTGAACACATGCAAACGTGGATTAAGGGTCATTCATTAATTATGTAAGGATGATTTTGGCCGTTTTTGACCCCTACCCCCATGTAAGGACACATAAGATTAACTGAACCCTCCCCCCTTATTACGTGATTTTTTCATGAATTTTCCTGAAAAGCTTTAAAATAAATTAACATCATTTGAAAAGGTTCAACAGGTTTCACTGTATGTGTATTTACTCATCTTTAGCAGCTGCATGTAGAAAATGTGTGTCGCCTGAGTGGTGGCTACATTAAAAATTACGTAATAAAATATTACGTAAGAATGGCTTCTACCTCTTCCCTTCTCAGTAAGGCTATGTAGAGATTTTTACCCCCCCCCCTCCCTGGGGGGGCTGTACGTAATTAATGAACGACCCGTAATTGCATTTTGAAATGACTATAGGTGTACCTACCGCACCAAATTAGTATACCTTCTTTATAACATTCGTGTAAACTACATATTACCGAATTCAAGTTTGAAAGATCTGACAGTAATTAATCTAAAGTTTAAAAATATGGCAGAAGTTTCGAAAATTTACGAGTAATTTTATAAATTTATTCTACAGATGATGGTAAAGTACGATTTTAATCACAGTTTTTAGGAGCTAAAATGACTGCTTAACGTGATTTTAAAGAACAGAAGAGTGACATGTCACAAGAAAGAGCTGAATGTTCACTTACCACTAAGACCCTTTTCTTCGACACGTCACTAGTGGGATTTATGAATTTTAAATGTCTAGGGAATTTTAGACAAAACACCTGTTCTATAATATGTTCCCGCGCATGCGCGTTTCTATACTGACGGCTCAACGATAACTGAAAACGTGATAGCTCATTATACGTTTCGGATGTTCCAGATTTCTTCTTGTTCGTGCTTTCCTCTCATCTGTAGAATAAAACGTCATATTGTACTTCATTCTACAATTATTTTAGATGGTTTTTCTTACCAACGCAATACAAGCATGTAAAAGCATAAACTATTTTTTTGTTCATTTTCACTACTGAGTCATTCTTTGTCCTCAAGATTGATAGTACCTACTACCTCTCCGGCACTCACAAGACAGCCTAGGCCGCTTTATAATCTTAATCTAAACAACAACGCATTGCCTACAACAATTAAAATACACGTTATTACGTCCTTGTCATCAGTAGCGTAACTAATCGTTCCTTCTGGGGGGGGGGGGTGAATTTTTTCACTATGTTCAATTTTCATTAAATGAACAAAAACTAAACTTATAAGAGGTTGGGGGGGGGGGGAGGTTTCCCGTATTTGCGCCACTGCTAGTCATTATAGTCATGACCTGGTCATTTTAGGAACTCGTGTGATGGACTAGGTGTTTTTGTAATCTTTGAACAATCAACATTTCCGGTAACACATATGCACATGGTACATCAAAAAAGTAAATATGTATGTTTAAAAAAAAAATGAATATCAAGACAGAATAAACTCACTACACATCTCATACAACTGAAACAACAAAACAGATAAACGTTACATGTACTCGAATTTAGAAGTTTTTTTTTAAAGTCTATTTCTGCAATAAAGCAAGAAAAACAATGTCATAATTAATGGCATTCTGTACCAGGAGTCAGAAGATGTGAAGAAAATATTTAATAAGGCGACAGAAAACCTTGAGGTAGAGCTCCAAGACTACTATTTCTGGGCAGTACAAGGGCTGCCTTCAAGAAATCAGACCTTAACAATGATTGTTAGACTGAATAGTAAGAATGGGTCAAATAAAACCTGGTAGAAAACTATAAGAAGGAAAAGCTGAATGGCCAGGTAATCTGAGCTGGCTCCCCAGTTGATTTTCATAGACGAGCACCTCTCCAAAGAAATGGTTGAGCTAATTTACAATACACTTGTCCCAAAATATTATATATAAGATAGCAGAGAGAGCAAGACTGACTTACAAATTTTACATTACAACTGCAAAGGAATGGCGTCCAAAAATAGGATAGAACCAACACGGGCGGCGGACTGTAGAGACTCGTACAATCAGTTTGAGGAAGTTCTGAAAGAAACCGAACAGTTAATAAGCGTGAAGAGGGCAAAACCATGAACGTATGACAAGCTCAGTGCGAGAACCAAACTGCTTATCAATAGGTGTAGACACCCTGAAATATTATTTTAAAATAAAAAAAAATCATTCATTAAAAAACAATTTAAATTTTAAAAAATTCTAAAGTACCTATTGTATACATCCTATTCTGGAATTTGATGAGATGGACGGACCATCTAATGTCACTATTGTTTGCAAGGTATGATGTTTTGATTGAGGAAGTGAGAGGGGTGCGCAGTAACGAAGATATTTGACTTTGATTCAAATTTGGAAACGAATGTCCGGGCTGTGTTGAACTATTCGTCCACCCTTTTTTATACTTGGTCGTGGTTGTGCACTGTTTCGTTGGTCATTTCGTATTTTTGTGCCCTGTCGCTTATTTCTGATCCATTCCTGAACAATGTTCAAGGTTTCGGATACATTTTTGTGTGATAGTTGATGCTATTTCTGCAAAATGAATATGCGCAAATTAGGAGATAATAAATGGAATAACAGACAAATAATAAATTTGTGATATCTCCTAAGGGAAGGCATACCATAATGCTCAAGACAGTAAATGGGTGATTCTCTGAAAATTAGACAATTCGACGTGGACAAAAACAAAAAAACGAGGTTCACTTTCCAAATGTATTTTCGTTGAAATCGATACTAGGAGCACTGAGAAAACCGTATTCCGTCGACGGGCGGGCTTAAATTTGATTTTTTTTTGGGGGGGGGGGGGTGTAGAGTCATAAAAAATTGATGTCCACGTTGAAAGACAAATTTTTCACGTTTACATAGTGCGATAAGATGAGGCTGTATGATCACACAGCAGAAATATAGGTTACAATCTTACAGATCACGGTTTTACAAAGTACCTACAATTCATCTAGGAAAGTAGTCTCTGCACAAAGAAGATTTAGAGGCTGTTTCTACAGACTGCTTCTAAGTGTCGAAAGATTCACGTCTTTCGTCGTGGATATAAGAAATATGTGAGTGTCCACGTTGAACATACCTATTTTATGTCCACGCTTAAGAACAAAATTGCCATTTTCCTTTTCCCATTGGGTAAATATGCGGAGAATATTTGATACATGTAGCTGAATGTAATGGGGCCAACATTAGATACAATACTTATATTAGGTATTACATTTTTTACAAATTCTTAGCTGGAAATTCAATATGGAATCACCCAAATACCTGTCCATCAATTATAGAAGGCAGAAACTACAATATATTATACATAGTTACAACAATAATGCTCTTTAACGAGGAAGGGTGTATCTTCTCACAGATAACGGTCAGGATGTTACGTACCAAACCGAAATTGTACAGATCGGGAATTGTATAAGCATTTTTGTACCATGCGCGAATCGAACGACCAACTTATTTGCACTGAACCCGAAATATCGGACTAGGTACAAATAATGCTGTACCATTTGCGAAATGTATGAAAAGTTTGTACCAATAAGACCAAAAGCTGACAAAGAAGAAAATAGAGATATACAGCCATTATAGTAATTATAGTATCCCTCATCTAGATTCCTCTTGATGGAAGTACGTATAGCTTTTCCAGCATTACATTATCGTTGTTTTTTTGTTTTTTTTTGTGTATTGAGGTCAGTTTCTCGTGTAACTTCCATCACACTGATACTTCTAATTTCGCTTTCCTGTCAAACAGCGCCTCAAAGGGGATTGTTTAATTCCTGAGGGGTAACTTATTTTTTTGAAATTTGAACGAAACGTACATAATTCATCAGCCCAGGCAGTCAAACCATTGTCAATCATCCAAGCTCTCGCCATTTCCTCAACATCGCGGTTTGGTTGTTTGATACCTCTCTGACTTTGAGAATGCCGAGGTTTACTATATATGCAGTCTTGAGACCCGCCATAACAGTTCCAAATCACTGATAATGGCATTTAAGAATTCGCGATAATTATTAGATTGTAACAGGGAGGGGGCACTGAATCCATAAAAAATGTCAATTAAATTGTAAGCAACTTCTGCAGCGGTCTTCGTTTTTTGAGAGCACATAAGTGTAAAAATTTAACCTGGTGATCTTGATAATTCACGATAAATTGAAACTGGCCGTTTCTATGACTGCACATCAATCAAGTCGACTTGACCCCTAGCATTAGCTTCTGCAAAAACTGTATGCTAAATTACAACCCCTTTCAAATAAAGTGATTGCATGAGAATGATGCACACCTCTAACGTTGGCCACTGCACTATAAGAACTATCATGTTGAACCATGTAAAGGGCAATAAGGGATTTACATACAAATACAATCTATTCCAGGGTTTGTACAATATATTCGGTACCCACAATGTTAATCATTTCCTACAAGTTGATACACTAATCGCGAACGGTACAGTATTAATTGTATTAAGTCTGATATCTCAGGTTCAGATAGAAGTGGGTCGTTCGATTCGCGCACAGTACAAAAATGCTTGTACCATTCCGGATCTGTACATTTCGAGCTTAGTACTTACTACATAACAAGGATATTACAACATTTTTCAAGCCTTACCTGGTCACCAAAAGACCTCTCGCTGCAGAATGTTTGCTTTTTTTCCACGAACTTTTGTTGGAATGGATTGTAGAATTCTCCAACATTTGATCTTTTATGCGACATAGGTATTTAAGAAATGCAATCGACAAAACACTGAATACTTAGTTCTCTTAAATTGCAAATTGAAAACAACACTCGAAACTTTCTGATAATTATTCGAAAACTGAAAAGTAACACCGAACAACCGAATGATATAGTTATCACGTTATCAGTACCAAGCGCATTAGTAGGTCTAGGTAATTCAGTTTTGTTTGAAATATCAACCGTTTTCAACAGAAACGTTTTGATTGGTCGTCATAGTACAAGTGCAGAAACGGTGGGGTAGCGGTTATGTTGTGGTTTTAAAGTTGAAATTCCACCACGCAGATTGTCCGGGAATGCTCACTGTCACTACCACCCACACATCTAAACCGGTTTTCATCATAAAGCTCATCAATGTAGTAGTGGTAGTGGTTTTACGAATGTATATCCACCTGAATGCGCTCGCCAATACATAGATCCTTGGTGTACATTTTAAAGTGGGAATTCCACAACGCAGATTGTCCACGAACGCTTACTACCACTCTTGCATCTAACCCTGTTTTAATATATAGAGCTCATCAATGTAGTAGTGGAAGTGGTTTTCCGAATGCGTTCCACTTGGATACGCACATCAAAATCTTCAACGGGCATAATGCCTTTTCAAAAAGTCCCAATAAAATTGGCTGTGAAACTGCAGAATTTGTTATACCTAACTTTGCGTTATTTTATTCATAAAAATACCCTAACCGAGAAGCAGGTTTCCGCATTATTCAAGGAGAATTACAATTGCCACCTGTAGGAATACCAAAAACAAAGCTCAGTTCCTTGGTTGACTTTGAGAAACTCAGTAAAAATAATAATGAAGTACAGGCCTGTAATGAAGGAATATTTTTTGGTTTTCCTAATTCCTACCAAAAGAGAAGCCGAAACTATTGAATAGCGGTAAATGAAGAAAACTCACAAAGCTGAATTGGAATTCCTGTGTGTAGTCTCCCAATTATTCACCAATATAATTGAAAGATTTCAATCTTCCAATGAAATGTTAATCCATATCTTGTATTTAGAAATGTGTTCACTGTATGTAATACTTCTTAATCGTGTTATGAAACCTTCTTACATATTTCTTGTGTGATGTTCGACGAATTCAAACCAGACTTGAAATTTTGGTCATTGTTAGGTCACTTTCTTGTGAATTTTGGTCACTTTCAATTTTTTTGAGAAAAAGTTTGAGAGACCATTCTGCCAGTGGAAGCGTCTGACTGTATTCGCATCAGTGGGTGCAAAAATGCGAGAAGAAGCTTCGTAGAATACTGAAATAATATGGCCTGTCACCAACTGGCCTGAAGGCAGAACTGGTTAAACGACTTGCAGAGTTTCTGAAAAATAAGAAAAAATAAGATCCTGTTTTTGAAATTAAATCTGAAGAGGATGCAATGATCTCCCTGCCCTCATCAAATAACGTAATGTTACAATAAATCACGGAGAAAATCGATAAAATCTGACGAAGGAAGGAAACATATCCCACTTGATGGGCTAAAGTTTCCAAAGAGTCGAACAGAAAATAGAACCACTAGCCAAGCAAGTCGAAGAGCGAGATAAATGATTGTCCCAGCTAGTTGCAAATCTGGAAAAGATAATAGCGAGTTGTTGTCAAGGGAGTTCTGCTCGAGATAACGTTGAAGTTGGTGGTAACGTCAAGGTAAAATCGCCACCGTTCGATGAGTAATATTCTTCGGAAACCTTTTTCGATCACTTTGAGGCAGCAGCTGCCAATAGTTGCTGGGATAAGGCTACAAAGGCCACAGCATTGGTTGTCTACGTAAAAGAAGTTGCTATGGATGTACTGGAAACCGGTTCAACTATGGTTATAACTTCGAGAAGCTGTGGAAGCATTAGACTGCCGATATGGGGCTGTAGCCAGGGACGTATCGAAGAGTTTTTCTTAGGGCGGTAAAAGTAAAAACTGTGAAAGTCCCTATTGACTCAACTCAGAATTTTCAAGTATCAAGGCAAAAACAAAAAAAAAAATAACACCTTTTGGCTGGTTGGATTTTTCCAACTGACTCAACTCAAATTCCCAAGCATCAAACTAAAAGAAGAAAAACCGTTTGACTTGTTGGGCTTTCCGAACTTCTCAACTCAATTCCCAATTATCAAAGCAAAAAAAAAGAACGTTTCAACTTGTTGGATTTTCCCAACTCGCCTGACTGAAATGATAAATTTCCCCAACTGCTGAGTGAAGAATTCCTACAGGGGAGGTAAGTTACCCCCTACCCTCCCCCCTATCGGTACGTCCCTAGCAGTAGCCAAAAAGTGCAAAAATGGAAAATGTATAAATGAAAAGCGCAAAACAGAGTGCAAAAATGGTTCGGGCATCTATGTACAAAAAACACAACTGAATGGATCACTTCAACAACGTTTTAACCGACAAAAACGAAATTTTTGAGTAGAACCTTGAATGTTGTGAATATGCTGATTTTTTTTTTTTTATGAACAATAGTGTAATTGCTGTGTTTGCCGCACGCATATAAGCTGGCATGTAAAAAATTTCAGCCATATTAAAAGCCTGACTCCAAGCAAGACTCAAATACGTGTAAAATTTCTGGCAACAACGTTTGTAACCAGTGGTTGGTTAGAACGTTGTTGCTCATTTCCTGCAAACAAGGGAGTGGGGTGGATGGCTTCTCGAAATCAACAACTGTTTTCTGGTAGAATTTCTTCTTCGAGAGACGGGTACGAATCTCCACATCTGTTTGTAACACTCCTCGGATTTTTATGGCAGGAAGCACTGAAGCAGAACATTACCTGAACGTAGGCGTTGTGCTAGTACTTCTGCGTGAGAGTTCGGCCCCTCAGCATGGAGCCCCCCTAATGATTGAAAAGAGCAAAACCAGTGGCAGTCTTTATAATGGAAATATACCTACATTAGTTTCAAATGTTGCGTTTTTAGGAAACACCAGATATGGGCAACCTCATATGCAGCAAGCGCGGTCTCAAGGGCGGGGAGAATCGCTTCAAGTCTATGAAGCGGAGATAGTTCGCCTCTCCAACGCCGCCTACCCGATGTTCCTAGAATATTTCAGAAAACGAAATGCTGTCTGGACCTCTACTGATGGTATCGAGGGCGAACGAATCCAGATACTGGTGAGAGTCAGCTGCCATGAAAACTCTCGGTGTGCATTGGCATAAGCTATGGAACTAGAGATCGCAAGAAAGAAGCCCAAACCAACCAAATTATTGACAGATCTGAAGAAAGTAGAGGATGGTAGTTGTAGCGCAGACGGTTGCAATCGTGATGAAGATGAAGCTAAACACTGAACGCCAGCACCGGTTCGGGAAGCCGGGATGCTTTCAATGCGGTGAACTGGGGCGTATTCGTGTTGACTGCCCCTAGAACCAGAAGTCGGCTGAACAGAAACCGTAAAACTGAGAGGCCGCGATGTTGTAGACTCAACGTCTCTGGTAGTTTATTAAGAGTTCCAACAACTATCGCTGTCAAAAGAACGTTGCAGCATGACTACTGAAGCAACTGCGTGAAAGAAAAGCGTGGTCGGAAGACAATACTCTTCTGTGTGGAAACTGGAGCATCGTACTTGATCCTCCAGCGTTAGCTAGTTCAAGCAAAAAAGTTGAATTAGAAGAAACAGTATGCCGTCAGACAGCTACAGGAGAGATGGTGCCGGTGTACTGGGACGGTTGGGCTTAGCGTCAAGTTGTTGAAGTCTTCTTCTATCAAGAGTTTCTAGCGGGAGATATTCAGAATGCTGTCGTCATTGGCTGGGACATAATGAGGCAACATGGATTAATCATCGATCCTAAACAGCAGATACTATCGAGCCTCTAATATTAATTTTAAAATACCGTAATACAGAAAAATAATTTGTGGAGTACTAATAAAATTTATCTAGGTCACGAGAGACATCTCAGGGTCAATGTCTGTTCATCTTGATGGTGATTCAATGCTGTAATGGCGAGACATAACGATCTCAGTATTTCAGAATCTCATGCGTATGTTCGTCGATGTCTTATGCGAAGCGCTAAGCGATGACAACCGCGTCACGGCGGGCGCGCTAGGACATGTGTTTTCAAACCTTAAGCTTATGTCGGGTTGGGTTAATATTATCCGATTTGGTTGAAGTTCTCAGGGGTTTATTTTTGTACCTAAAGGAAAACATTTAGAGGGGGATGCGCGAAAAAAGGAAAATCGAAAAATAAGTGGGACTCTACTGGTGGGCTGTACGTACTTATTACCCAAATACCGGAGCATAAAAGAATTGAAGACGATTTATCATTTTATATTTTTGCTTATTATTATTTTTTTAATCGAGATAGACATAACTAACGGTGCTTTTCTTTCTCTTTGTTACAGGTGAGTTGGTTATCATAGAGATACTTGGGAACTACGTGATCGGTGTATAAAGTTTCTCCTCGTGCGGATACGGTATCTCTATTCTTAGAAGTGAGGTGAATGGATTTGTTTATTCTTCTTTTCATCCTACTCAAACTTATAAAATTATTATTACCCGAAATTGAATGTTTCCCGCAGTTCCACTAAACATACAGATCATAAATGCTGCGTATATAATTTTGATTTTTGAAGGAAAGACAAACGATAGAAAAAGATCATGTAAAACTTCCATCCGTGCTCCTTTGTTTCCTATTCTCTGCGTGTAACGAGATTAAATTCAACTTTTCAGACTCGATGTTTGGTTTAATTAATACGGGACGTCGTATATTGTTGAGCAAAGATACTCGTTGAATATTCCTATTACAGGGCGAAAAGTGAAACCAAAAGTGTATTCGTCTAAAATCGAGGAAAACTCCTGGTATTACAGTCTAAATAGGTGGCATTTTATAGGTTAATGATACTCGTATTTGCAAGATTCTATATAATTCCCTATCATTGATAGAAATGATGAATTTTCCGAGATGTCTTGAGCTGAAAGTGTCGTTAAGTGCAGTAAAGATTTTGTAGATGATATACTCTCAGTAATGTTCTGGCGAAACGGAAGCAGTTTGTTCGAACAGTATGCGCACTTTTCTTTATTATTCTTATTGTACAAAATCTGGCACTAGGCCATTATACATTGTCACATTATCAGACTAAAACTAAATTATATTTCAACATGGCTTAAAAAATTATAGGTATCTTGAAACTTAGAAATAATTAAACAAATAACTGTACTTGGGCCGATAAAAATTCGTGCACTGAATAGAAAGCATGGTTCAAGAGTCAGAGTTTTAATTTGTTTTTGAAAGTTGTTATTGAGGGACAAGATTTTATATTTTTAAGAATTTTATTATACATTTTTGGACCCACCCCTTCCTCAAGCCGGCTACACACATGCGGCATTCGCCGAACTTTCGAATCACGAATGTTCGTCATATGCCGAACATCTAGTGGTGTGTATGGCAATATTTGGCATTTGGCGAGTGTGAGAGGCACGTTCGCCGAATGCCGAACATTTTCCATCCGTTGTCGGTAACTGACGCGAGTCAAAGGAAACAATTCCAAAACATTCGACGTTTGCCGAATTCACGCATAGTGTGTAGAGGTGCATTTGTGATGTTGCGAACGTTCGAGAAGTATGCCGAACGTTCGTCATTCGGCGAATGTCGCATGTGTGTAGCCGGCTTCATAGTTCTGAAAAAATTGTGATCGAAAAGTATACGCCAATGCCAATTTTTGTTCCCCTAGTGTTGTGGTCATGATTCCTAGGGACATATACCTTCGAAATTCACCATCAATGTGCGCAAGCTGCCGGAACAAGTTACTTTTGTTTTGCCACGTCATTACTGAATGTACCTAAAAGGAACTGCAGGCGTGCGCACGATAAATGTAAACAAACGATAATGAAGAGGTGCATTGGTTCCATTAGTAAAACCTTATATACTCAAGAGTCAGGATCGAGGTAAACTGCTGAATCCGAATGCACTTGTATTTCAGTTGATCATGAATTGTTACCAGTATCACTCATTCCACAAATCAAGTCAACAGAGCAGAACGAAATAATAAAATTACGCGATGCAACCTCTTCATAATCGTTTATTTACATTTACGGTGCGTATACCAGCAGTTCCTTAAGTGTACCAACTACGCACTGACAGTAGCCTCATCGGCTTACAGCGTATCCATCCGTCCTTAGCACAAAGGGACGAGCTTGTTACTGGCCCCAACGTGCAATGCGCCCAAACGCATCGTTACTCTGTTGGAAGTACACCAGTTTGACCTGGTTAGCCGGACTAGTCCATACTTACCCTCACAGTCCGACCCTGGCTTCAGGTAATCAGCCCGACCGTCCGGCTGTAAGTTGAAAACCCACTTGAGTACAAACATGCAGCCTATCTCCCCTACAGAGTTGTCAAGTCAAACGGAGGACCGTTCTCCGCATGAAGGCAAATGCGGCTCCTTCCATGCCAACTACGACATGCCCCATACCTTGTCATAGTGCTACCTTAGAACATTTCGTTGTTTCCCGGACAAGATCATTACCAGGTCAACAGCTGCTATTGTCCATATGTCAGTCTGCAACTGTGTCCATCTCAGAACGTCACGGTGTCACAACA
This sequence comes from Acanthococcus lagerstroemiae, assembly GCA_031841125.1. Classification (NCBI taxonomy): domain Eukaryota; kingdom Metazoa; phylum Arthropoda; class Insecta; order Hemiptera; family Eriococcidae; genus Acanthococcus; species Acanthococcus lagerstroemiae. Next base: position 46,967,452 of record CM063106.1, read on the forward strand.
GTTCCGCTGAACTGCGATCCAACCATTATCGTTGGCACTATATATGTGTAAGTTGTGCACGAATCTTAACAAACGATGTCATCTCCCAACGTCGTATCTCGATCGAGTTTCATGCTCGAGTTCGCTATCCGCCTATTTTCGAGAATAATACTCGTATCTAACGTATTCTAACTTGGGATAAATAACCCCAGATAAAGAATGTCCTGTGAAAACTCACCACGCTGGCCGTATTTCAATACAGATTATATTACGTTAGCGGCAAATTGTGAAATTAGGCTAGTTATAGAAACATTCTCTGTCGACCTTGGAAATATTAAAATGACTAGGTGTTATATAAAATGACAAACAGGTATACGGCGAATTGTAAAGTTACAAAATTTCAGTAAAAGGACAATTTAAAATTAAAGTAAAAACATAAAACGAAATGAGAGGTTCACGAGTCAGAAAAGTAGGTTTAAGTATTAAAAAAATTAAATGGATAATTTGAGCAGTTCTAATCCAGATACAAGAAAATTGCTAATCACCTTTTTTATGGGAAATTTAATGTACAATCTATTGCAAATAAAAAAAGAACAGTAGCTTCAGAAGGCACGTTTCATGGGAAATTGAAGAAATGTTAAAATTTTCTGATATAATTTGTACTAAAATTGATTTTATGAACACCTTGTTGAACCGATTTCGACCATTTTTTCCTGTGGTTACCATCACTGCCCTCTTTATTACCTACTGGTGCCATTTTTCTGTCAATCTCCAGTCGTGAGAAGAAAAAAAGTTTCTCATGATAGAAAACTTCAAAATTTGACCATAACTCAGCCCTTCAAAAGAGTATGCAAACATATCTACATATTGTCGGGGTAGGTTGCCCACTTGTCAGGTGGAAGGGGGGTCATTGTAAAAGAGACACCTTGTATTGCCGAAAATTGACGGTTTTCACCCTGCGTATCCGATAATTAACATACGGCATGCCATTGAATGATGGATTTCATAATTTGCCGCTAACGTATGTACTAAATACTCGAATTACTCAATTTGCCGAACTTTCACTTCGTAGACAAATTTCTAGATAAGAGATAATTTCAGAACAGGTGTTTTCAACTTCACCAGTATTTTTTTTTATTACCAATTCTAATTACAATAACTAGATTATAAAAAACTACTGATGCGGACTCACCAACCACCCCATAACCGGGCAAAAGCCTCTCCAGTGTTTTCCCAAACCCTTCTATCTTGCGCTACCCGATGCCAATATGTACCCACTCTATTGCGTATCTCGTCTTCCCACCTTATTTTAGGTCTTCCTCTATTACGTTTGTAGTCGTAGGGGGTCCATTCTGTTACCATTTTTGCCCATTTGTCGTTACCCATCCTTGCCATATGTCCTGCGTACCTAAATTTCATTTTCTTAACTTTGTACCTTATGTCTGTAGCCCCTGTTCTTTCCCTCATTTCTGTATTTCTAATTCTATCTTTCCTTCTTATTCTTAAAATACTTCTTTCGATTGCTCTTTGTGTGCTTTTTAGTTTTGCTACTTGTATTTTTGTGGGGCCCATGTCTGAGCACCGTAACTCAGTACTGGGAGTATGCATGATTTTAGGATTCTAATTTTCGATTTTATCCTCATCCCTTCTTTAAAAATTCGCCTTAGAACCCAATAGCTCGTCCAAGCCTGTGTTCTCCTTTTCATAATTTCTTTCTTCATCCCCCCTTCGAAAGAAACTATCTGGCCCAAATACGTATATTCGTTCACCTTTCCTATCTCCTCGCCTTCCACCACCAGCCGACTCTCTTCACTATTACTCATGTATTTTGTCTTTAGTTTGTTTGTCTCTAAGCCTCGCGCTTCACTAGCTGTGAATAGCTCCCGTGCCATCCGGCTCAGTTCTTGTGCATTTCTACTTATCAGAATTACGTCGTCAGCGAATCTGAGGTTGTTTAGGTTGGTCCCGTTGATTCCTATACCGTAATTCTCCATTCTAAATCCCTAAAGATACTTTCCAATGTACAGTTGAACAGATTCGACGATAAGGGATTACCCTGTCTTACTCCTCTCTTGATTATGAATCTTGTCCCCGGTTTCTCCAATTTGATATATGCTTCGGCCCCCCTGTACATTTCCTTCAAAACTCTTATTATTTTACTTTGGACACTCTGTTTCCCTAGCGCCTCCCACAGACTGGTATGAGCGATCGTGTCAAAAGCTTTGTGGAAATCCACGAACAGGAAGTGGACCTCCATTTTATACTCGTTTGCTTTTTCTATAATCTGGTTCACCGTGTGTAGGTGATCAACAATGGAATAGCCTTTCCGAAAGCCT
>CM063106.1:46980161-47053161 GCA_031841125.1 Acanthococcus lagerstroemiae
ATAATTATGCGCAGCGATGTGCTTTTTTTCTCTCGTTGCTTCGATTCCGCCAACGTCGGAGACCTATTGTTGGAAAGTTTTTTAGTTGCCTTTTATGTGTTCCATCGACCCCTTTCGCAACATTTTTAAAGAGCTCGGTAATTATACCGCATTTCTCGGCTATAACGAGACAATTTTACGAGCACCGAGACCTAGCTCGATGGGGAATGGTTTTAAGACGAAAAATACTGCGGTGGACGGGAGAGAAGCTCGCGATACGAATATCTTGAGGTTAAAATTCATCGACAATATTTCAAAAATTCGTTTTCCGTCTTGTATACGCTGTACACAAAAATCTCAGACATTGTTCACCTCCGACCGCCCATTGACTTCCGCGCTTTTAAACAACTTTTTTTGTTCCGTCGAGAATGTTTCCTAACAAACAATATATCTATTTAATCCATTCTCACTAGCACGTGAAACTTAATAAAACCCGAATGGAGCACTTCCATCCCCCGCCGAAGAGAGAAAATATACTTACGAACCATTTTTGTAAACGGGTATAAGGAATTGGAGAGAAAGTCCCGAAAGTATTTATAAGAGCTTTTTACAAAAGACGCATATCTTACGGTGAATGGGACTAAAGTGGCTTCGCTTTTGGAAATGTAACTTATGCGCAACGTCTAATTTTCTTATTCCAAATTTTTCTTCAACCTCTAATTGGGTATAATGTGATGGAGTAAACTAGAATGTACGTGTGGTACTGGAGTACGTTCTCAACCAAAGGTCATGAAATTTCCTCAAGCATTTTTTTGAACTGCGAAAACTGAAGATACTCGGTGCAATATTTGTAGAGAGTTTTGTATACGAAGAAAGTCTAATTCACTCGAGATGAGGAGTCGAAAAGCGAAAAATTCGAATAACACGGTTCCTCGAATTTCAACTTTTTACAGATAATATAAGTCGTGCAATATAGTAAAAAAACATCCAAAGTATGATAACGTATGAGTATAGAACCTGCACTTGTCTGCTTTCACATCTCTAACAGGGCGTCTAACAAATTTGAAAATTACAAATATTACACTTTTCATTGGACTCTTTTCGGACTTTTTATATACATAAAAATTGAATTTGCAGACACATAGTGATCGAAATTGAGTTTTCGACAACACTGCATTATTATTTTTCAATTTTTATTGAATCTGTATTAAAATTATTGAACTTCTATTGGACTTATCGGACCATCTTTTCAAATACTGGACTTTTATCGGACTTATTGGCTCGGTTAATACTCTATCTAATATATAGAGAAGTGTTTGTCTGTCGGTTTGTTTGTTGGCGAGTAACCGTAAGAGCTAAAGGAGCTCGTACTTTCTGGATATGTTTATATGAAATCTGGGAAAGTTTAAGGCTAAAAAGAAATTTTAGTACCCTTAGTAGGAGGAGGCCACCAAATTTTGTCCCCTCTGGACCCATTAATTTTTTTCGACTTGGACTTTTCGGGGACTGCAAGCGCGAAAGAGTCGCCTTCTACAATTTCAGGCACGTGAAAAAAAGGAACTACTGAAACCCTACACATTTTAGAAAAATGTATCAGATTGAAATAAAAATGGTCTCAATGGAACGAAAATTTTATGTACTACAAATTTCGTCCCATTCAATTTTTCCATAAACGCTTTCGTTTTCATAATATCTTGAGATTTCTTCATACGCTTGTAAATGAAATGTTTCCCTTAATCAGGGTTTCAAGGTAAACGACAACAGCGTGCCACCGCTTCCAGCAGCCCCAAATGCAGCTTATCACATTATGCAAAATTCGGTGATTATAACTGTTTCCCTTCGGAAATTATTAAGGGGTTGAAAATCTGAAATTTCTAAAACGAGCTCAAAGTAATTGTTACATTTATATCTGATTATACTTGGATATTGTTTCGTACTGATTCATGTACCACACGGCCCATTTTCAGGCCCGTCTCTTCTCCAAAACTCTGAACTTTCAGTTTTTGGAAAATATAGTCCGGCATTTCTCCTAAAATTATGCGATTGAATCTTCGAAAACACCAAAATTTTCGTCTGAGTAATATAAATATGAAGTGATGAACTGCAAATGAGTTAGGCCCTCCCAATTTAATGCAATACGAGCTGAAGCTATTTCCTATCGTTAACTTCCACAGGTTTCAGTAACGGTGAGAACGGGACCTCCTTGCAACCAGGCATTGTACCGTTACCCATCCATCGACACACGCACACACAGAATAGAAACCAGTTTTTATTGTTTGTTCGTATGTAAAAATGTGGCATGTGCTTCATGTATCAAAATAAGAAAATATGAAATAATTACAACTAAAAATATCGTTCATTGTCATGAGTACACGAATTATTACTAATTAAACTTCCAACTTGGTGCACAAGTTTACCTACCCATTCCAAAGAAACATGTATCTACCCGACATCAAGTAGGTATCTATACCTGGAAACCAAATGTGCTAAGGGAAATTGATAACCAAATAATTCGTTTGGTTAGTAATAACTTCCGTGTGTACTGCGTTACAGAGCTACATACCAGTGTTCCTCCATCTAATTACACTTTAGTCAATTCACTTGAGCCAACTCACTTTAGCCTACGATCTAGGTGAGCCGCGAACCGGGTTACAGTGTCACAGCTAGTAAATTTATAAAAGAAACGATGGTAATATAACAACCCATGTTCATGAAGTTTTCCTACACTTGCAATATATACAGATCAAAATTGGAAACACTCAAGCTGTTCCATAATTATAAGTCAAATACAGAAGTCAACAGCCAATAAGAACAGATATTGCATCAGAGTACAGTAACAAATCACTGGACTAACGCTATAAATCAAATGACCAATAGCCACACAGAAAATTTCATCCTTTGTACCATACGGTATTATTCGAATTTACGGTGTATTTCACGAATCCGCCCCTTATTTTCTTTTGATTGCGAGGAGGAATTTTTACGGGACGAAAATGGATCTTCAAGTGATAAAATGTTTTCTGGTTTTTTTGTTATTTTTTCCCCCGGGAAATAGTATATTACACACCAAGAGTCAAAAGTGAGTGTTTACATGGCGAGGGAAAGTTTGCGAACGAGCGTAGCGAGTGAGCAATTCCCGAGTCATGTAAACTCACTTTTGGCTCTTGTTGTGGAAGATATTTTTTATCCTACTTGATCAGAAGCGGCAATGTTTTTCGCTGACACGATCTGTATTTTTTTTTCCTTTTCTATTGTCTATTTATTCATTCATTTGTTTATTAATTAATTAAAATTATAGACAGGTGATTTTTGTGTGCGTAATTAATTCAAAAATTTAATTTGCTCAGTTAATTACTACAAAGTACAGTATCACAGTCTTGTCTTCAGTTTGTTCACGTGCACATGCAGCATTCACAGGTAGTGGCCAGCAAAAACGTAACGACGGTTAACAATGAACGGTAACAGTCGCTATTTCATAATTCGTTCCGTGGCCGAGTGGTTAGAGACGATCGCTGCATCTTGGTCCAATGATTACTGGCCAGCAATTTTTTCATGTAAAAACGCTTTACATTGAGGGACGTTTACTTTACATGCAGGTTTCCTAAGCATTCGACGCATGAATGATAGGCGCTTCTTGTCGTCTGTAAAACACCAACGTAAACATTGCCTTTCTGATCAAGTAGTATGTAAAAAATTTACTTTCCCTCAAAAAGGGGGCTAAGCATACCAGTAACTTTCCAATCCTAAATAGAAAGGCATCGAACAATATATCGATTAGAGATTTCTTGGGTTCTGATTTCGAATATCGCATTAGATTTTTGATACGATCCCCGTTTGAATTCAAACATTTTAATTTTGGACCAACAATCCAAATTTTGAACTCAAAATAAGCAAAATATTCGGAAATTTGATCAAAATATCGAACTATGATTTTCTTGGATCGATAATTCCGCATATTGCATCAGATTTTGAATACGTCCCCCATTTGGGATCGGAAATTCTAATATCGGACTAAAAAGGGTAAAAATTAAAGTGATTTAAAAATTGAATGAAGTTTCGAAAAAAGGTTTCTTGGGTTGCGGATTTCAAACATCAGATTAGATTTCGGATTGGGTTCCAATGTGGGCCAAGAAGTTAGCTCAAATTTTGAACCTAAGAATGGTCAAAATTAATTTGGTTTGAACAATTAAATACATTTAAAATAAATTATCGTTTTTTTTTTTTTTTTTTTTTTTTTTTTTTTTTTGTAGAGGAGGTAAGAGGTTTGCTGATTTTGAATATTTGTCAGATTTTGATGTTAAAAAATTAAATGTTGCAAATTTGGGCCCCTACAATCGAAATTACGCGTTCACGGGACAAAAATGGATCTTCAAGAAAAACAAGAATCACATAATCAAAAACTAAAAATGATGAGCCCAAAAAATGACCGAAGCTACTGAAGGACACAAAACGAAGCACAATGATACAAAAACAAATTATAAAATTGAGATTAATAAGACGAATTTATGACCATTGACCAATCATTAGTTTCGAAGTTATTATTCAACTCAAAATACTACTAATTTATTGTTGAGCTAAATGGCGTATTTACGGGGTATTGAGTATGCAATTTCATGTGCATGAATTTAAAGCGGTGCAGAACAGAACGCGGAGTATAATCCGGCAATCTTTTTTCCGAACGGTAGGTCTGATCGACGCCAAGTAAACGGAGAATGTCATGTGAAAGGGTCTAGTTCCTTTTTGGGTGAACAAATTTGCTCTTCTCAAAATGAGAGGCTCGAATATACCATAACTTTGAATTCTTCAAAGAAAAAGTAACTGATAAAATATCGAAAGGGGTTCTTTGAGTTACTTATTTCGCATATTACATGAGATTTTTAATCCGGCCAGCCTCGATCTGAGCCCAAAAATCTAAATTTTGCATACAGAATGGGCAACATTAAATTTTCTCGAAAATTCAAATAAGGCATCGAAATAGGGTTATTTTGGTTCGTTGATGACGAATATTGCATCAGATTTCGATCTGATTCGGATTTGAGCACAAAAAACGAAATTCTGGACCCGGAAAAAGTCAACATTAAATTGACATAAGGAATTCAACAAAGTTTCGTGAGGGTTTTTTGTTTCTGTCATTGATTTTGAGTATCGCATCAGATTTTCAATCTGATCCTGCCTTAGCCCCAATAATCAAAATTTTGGACTCAAAAAGGATCGGAAATAATTTTGATTAAAAATCAAATAAGTTATCAATTTTTCTGGGTGAGGAGGGTCGCTGATCTTGAATATCTTGCAAGTTTGGTCTGGCATTTGGACCAACAACTCAATATTTTCCCCGTCAAATAAACGAAATCGACTTGAATTGAAAAATTGAACAATGTCGCAAATTCGGGCTCCTACAATCCAAATTTCATCTTGAAGGGAGGAGGAGAATCAATTCGACTAGGAAGCCCACACGAAGTATCCCGATAAATTATATATGTTAGTGACGTTGAATTATTTCATTACATTTTGTATCGAGTTACATAAATATGAGGTCATTTCATTCAATTTCCAAAATAAGAGTGACAATAATATTTCAAATTTGTTTCCTATCTCAATTCAGAATTGTCTTTACTGACCAAACTAGAAATATTGTGAAGGATGGAACTACAAATTCTTGCCTCTGTGCCGCATAGTAGTTAGGAAATTGACTTAGAATAAGTAAAATTTACTTGACAGAGAACAATAAAGAACGTTTGAAATGAGTCGCGGTAATCGCTTCTCGCGCATTTAAGTATCAGTCGAGGTGGGCGTCCTGTAACCCGCACCAGGCCACACGAATAAGGCATTACAACCCCAGGGCGCGTTACCACGAGATCAGAAAGGTTGAACTGTGCGTGTGCACGTCGTGAACGGCTTACTCAATGTCGTGAAACACGGGGCTAGTAAAAGCGAACTCCGGCTGCTCATTCTTTAGCACAGAGAAGGAAAACTCTAACGCAACAAAATCGTGGAGAAAACAACAGCAAAGTACCCCGACTAACCTGCCCAGGAGAGTCGCGTTTCAGAAACCGCGACCGCTAACGTCCCTCATCGGATACGGCGCCTGAAAAAGGACCATGACAAGAAAGAAGCTGGTGGTAGGCTCAGTGTGAAGTAAATCGAAATCAATGACTATGACTGTTGACTTACCTGTAACAAAAAAGAAAAACATACAATTAATTATTTCCGCATAAAGAGAACTGCTAAGTTGGCAGCCCTGCTGCTGTTAAAGTATGATGCTCCACGTAGAGTACGAGCTCATTGCATTAGGTTATGTGTGTCCGATAGTACGGTTGCGGTCTACCAACGATTTTCTTAATACTCAATACATGGTTCTTAAGTACCTACCTAAGTGTTATAATTGCATTTGCGTCTACAAAAGTTGGTGTTCGACGATATGACATGAAGGCTCAGCTCAATAGGTGACGGTCCCAGTCCAATCTGCACGCAAAATCCACTACGCTAATAGTTGTAAATCATACCCAGGTTAATTAATTGAGCGCTCATTAAAAGTGAAAATTAGTTTAGATTCAATGTGCCGACCGGCAAGCATTCGTGTTTCGCTGAAACTACTCAATCACGTCCCTCATATTCCATGTCCCTGTTCTCAATTATGATAGTTCCTCACTAGCTAGTCTCCACCCAAATATCCGAACAGGGGAGTTTTTACATCCGGCATTATTATTTACTTTGTGAGTTGCCATCGTGATTGTTGTGATGGGACGTAGGGTCAACTACTGATGTAGTTTCCCCTTGGTTTCATCAGGGTGTATCTCTCAAATTTTTCCTCCTATGTGCTTTTGATTTTCCTTTAGGCCCCCTCACCACGCCAAGGTAGTACAAGGAAAGTTAAATATATTTCCTTTGGCACTATTTTTTCTACAAAACTATGCAATATACGATTTTTTTCATGTGTATGTAAATGTCAGAACTGTAGTATCAACCAACAATACCCTTTTGTGTCAATCTGAAACTTAGTCTAACATCAATATCAAGAAGTATTAGGGCGATATACAATTGAAATAACGTTTCAAATGAAAGATTATCACAATCTGGAAAGAAACCGCTTCAAAATAATACCAGAAGTAGGGGAGAGGGAGAATGTTTGGACAGGGTCAGGTTTTAGACAGTCTACTTTTTATAGGCAACATTGATAACTAACGCAAGTATTCCACAAAAAAAAAGTTTACCAACATCTCACTGATCCAGGAAAAAAAGTGTTTTTCTTAAGAAAAATAATGGCTTTGTGGTTTGTAAAATTAGGAATATCTTTTGACTATGAAATTGTACAAGTCTCTAAATTGGTTATCAGCTAGAGCAAACATTTCAAAATCTATTGCAAGTGTGCAGTGCAATCAGTACCTAATTATATTTAGATAATTAAAAAACAAAACAATAAAAATGGATACTAGGATGTTTTGGACAGTGAAACAAGGGTAACTCGGTGTTCGAACTCAACAGAGGTACGTTATTTATGGTAAAGCAAATAGTACTTTCTAATTTATAGCATCTGTAAAACTGGAATACTGTCCCCTCGGTACTGATGCAATGCCTAAAAGAGTAGTTTCCGGTGCGGGGTGAGGTGTCATAGGGGCCACTTTGGCATGCCGTGCATCGCCATACGTCCTACCACACCATTAGAATACTGTAGTTCGAATTATTTAATTGCGTTTCAGTGTGGAAATGCATCGTTATTACGTTTGTAAACGGCCATTATACGTGTATGTTAACGAAGATGTTAATTTTATTCTCACCAAATTATTATTATTTCATTCATGAAGAAACTGACTGCAATGGAAAGTACTTATTTAGAATAACTTTCGTACTTAGGAGTATATCTTGATGAAAAACTCTCCTGGAGGGATCACATCTCAGATAAAATAAGAAAAGGGATTGAGGCTCTTTGGGCTGGCTGCACTTTTGTCGGCAGGACCTGGGGACTCTCTCCAAAAATGATGCACTGGATATATATTGGTGTAATACGTCCCAGAATCACATATGCGGCCATTATGGGGGGGGGGGTCGAGTTCACCTGGCTAAAGTCTGAGAGGAACTAGACTACCTGCAAAGGCTTGCATGCGGGATGACAATGGGGGCAATGAGAACAGCGCCGACTAAGGCACTAAAAAAGCTTCTAAATTTGCCACAATTTTACACTACTATAGGTAGAAGCAGCTGCAATAATGGGGGCTTATCGTCTGGGCCAACCAAATTTTCAGGCCCAAAAGATAGGCCACAGAAGGATATTGGAGATGGAGGGACGATGGATAAACGCTTTGGGAAGCCGAAGGATAGAATCGCGATGGAACACTTCTTTGACAAGCTGCACGGGGCGCTGATATCCTCCCGGGAGACTTGGGAAAAGAGGTGGCCAAGCATTCTAGGAAAAGAGGAGAATGAGTGGTTTGCAGATGCCTTCAAGAATAACCAAGGTATTGGAATAGGAATTAGGAATGCAAAAGGCGCTGACAACTGTTCAATGGCACTGGGGTAGGGCGTCACTATCCGCCAAGGAGAGGTAATGGCGATCACGTTGGCCATTGATAAAAGCCAGCAGAAGGGCCTTGTTAATAAGCAGATCTATATCTGTAGATAGTCATTCGACTATTAAGGCACTATCGTTACACCAAGCTACATCTCTGGTGCGGCAGAGTGTGTTAACAAATTATACAACTTTTTACAGAAGAATCGTGTCACCATACTATGGACACCGAGACACTGCGGCATAAAAGGGAACATAATCGCTGGCAAGCTAGCGATGGAGAGCATAAAAAAGGAACTCGTGACACCCAGTCCATGTCTTTCTGTAGCATACAGCGTCATAAAAGCCAGAGTTGAGGCTTGGATGAGCAAGCAGATGGAAATGCACTGGCGGTCGTCCAGTGGCATGAAAGTCAGCAAAGCACTGATAGGGGATGCTCCAAGTAAGTATGCCAAGTTCCTATTAGGGCTTGAGAGGAAATATGCAAGGTTCATGGTTGGACTACTAACTGGTCATGGGGCCACAAAACACACGTGGTATAAAATAGGAGTGGTGAAAAGCGGCCCCTGTAGGTACTGTGGAGGAGAGGAAGAAACTTCGATCCATATCATATGTCAATGTTGTAGTATGTATCGCGTAGCAAGTTCGGATAAGAACAGGTTCTTATCTAAACCGGCTAACGGTTATGTTCAATTATTATTATGCATAAGCACAGTTCGATTATCGCTTAGTATAGTATAGAGTACCTAGTTGAAAATGTAACTGTAAGTCAGTCTTGAATAAACTGAACAACGATAAAGCAGAGGGTGTTTTGTTAAAACATGGTGTCAGAGTGTCGTGAACCTAAGATTTTCTTTTGATTAAAAAGCGGAATTATTTTTTTTTTTTTGAGTGTGTCGGGATGGTGGCGATGTGCTCCACACCCAGATCCAGTTCGCGCCTACAGTAAATTTCGTTTTGCGGATAGTGCAGTTCGAGAAATACCCAAGTTTCGTTTTTTTTTACGCCACCTCGCCCGTTTTCATTTGTGCCAAAGGACTGGCAGTCCTGGAGAAGCCATTTTGAGCGCTATCGTGCAGCCTCTGGTTTGGCCAAAATGGTGGAGGTAGAGCAAGTCAACGCACTTATCTACATCATGGGCATCAAGGCGGAGGAGATAAGCAAAGCCTTTGTCTACGCTAAAGCTGGCGACGAGAAGAAATACGACATCGTTCTGGGTACGTTTGATGCACATTTTGTTCCGCGCAAAAACGTAACCCATGAGCGCTATTTATTTAATACTCGTAACCAACGCACAGGTGAATCTGCGGAGGAGTATATTACTGCCCTGCATAAGTTGGCAGACACGTGCGAGTTTGAGAACTTTAAGGAGCAATTGATTCGCGACCGTATTGTTGTAGGTATAGCCAACCCCGAGTTGAGCAAACAAAAGGCTATAGATATCGTGCGTGCAAACGAAGACGTTGCGAACCAACAAGAAGCCCAACGGGCTGCTCAAACTGAAGCGGCCAAACAAACCAGCGCAGCCCACATCGACCGAGTATATCAGCGCAACGGCGGTAACTCAGATCGAAAATTGGACTGTGGTCGTTGCGGTGAATCGCCTCACGGCCGCGAGACCTGTCCAGCAAAGCGCGCAAAGTGTCACAAATGTCACAGGTATGGGCATTATTCGCGTATGTGCAGAGGGTCTGATAGCAAGCCGGTAAAGCCAAATCAGTGGTCACGGAAAGCTTCAAACAGACCTCAAAAGAAGCGTGTGAATGCTGTAGCTGAGCAATCGGACTCTTATTCGGGTTCCGAGTCCGGTGATGATGATCGATTCTACATCGGCAGTGTGAGTAAGCTTGGTCCATGCGCAGATCCGTTCAACGTCAACATTGTAGTTGCTGATCAACAGCTCAAGTTTTGCATTGATTTGACGCAGACGAGACAGTTATGCCGCCATCATTGAAACATCCCGATTTTCCATTACAGCGCCCGGACTCAATCCTAGAAGGTCCAGGAGGTAGTACACTGCAAGTTGAAGGCATGCAGATTCTTCCTACGTGCTACAGGGGTCGAACATCGTATCAAAAAGTGTATTTTGTCCATGGTCAACGTTGAGCGCTACTTGGTAAACCGCAATCAAGGCCTTTAGTCTGATTCGTCGAGTCAACATGGTCAAAGATGGTGAGGGAGTAGAAGCGTCTTTCAAGAAACTGTTCAAAGGGTTGGGCAGAATGCCAGGTAAATATGTTATCGTTTTGAAAGATGGCGCAAAACCCTTTGTTTTGACTATACCTCGGAAGATACCTTTTCCGTTACAGCCACGGGTTAAAGCCCTATTAAATAACATGGTGAAAGACGGTATCATTTCGCGAGTCTGCGAACCAACAGACTGGGTGGCACCGATGGTTATTGCGCTAAAAGCAGACGGTGGTATTCGCCTCTGTGTCGATCTTTCACGGCTCAATGCAAGCGTGAAACGAGGTCATCACCCCATCCCAGCTGTAGAGGAGACCCTGGCTAAAATCGCAGGTGGTTGCCTTTTTTCAAAATTGGATGCGAATGCAGGTTTCCACCAGGTGCTGTTAGCAGAGGAGTCCCGGCTGCTTACTACTTTCATCACTCCATGGGGACGATTTTGCTTCAATCGTTTGCCTTTTGGAATTACCAGCGCTCCGGAATATTTCCAAGCACTCATGACAGAAATGCTTGAAGGGTGTTGTAATGTGGTCTGTCACATGGACGACATTCTAGTGTGGGGCCAGGATCAGGAAGAGCATGACAAATGCCTGAAGGCTGTGCTAGAGCGTATTCAAGATTCAGGGATGACGCTTAATAAGGAAAAGTGTGTTTTCCGAGCATGGAGAATCAAATTCCTGGGCCACTATGTCGAAGGAGGCCAGGTTCATGCCGACCCCGAGAAAACTAAAGCGATACGTGATTTATCAGCGCCAACATCAAAGAAGGAGCTCCAGTCTGTTATCGGTAGTGTGAATTTCTTAGCCCGTCACATACCAGACAGAGCCACTCTCCTCGCACCACTCTACGATCTTTTGAAGTCTGATCGGGAGTTCGTATGGGACAGTGCCCAGAAATGTGCTTTTGAACAGTTAAAAAAAACTGCTGGAGAGTCCGGAGGTCCGCGCAGTCTACGATGTAAATCGTCCAACCACAATTTCATGCGACGCTTCATCGTACGGAATTAGAGCAGTCCTTCTGCAGAAGAATGCAGATGGCAACCAGAGGCCCGTCGCGTATGTCTCCCGAACTCTTACCAGCAGTGAGAAAAATTTTGCCCAAATAGAAAAGGAGGCACTTGCCATCTCTTGGGCATGCAACCAGCTTCAAAATTTTCTTATAGGCAAGGAATTCGTTATTGAAACGGACCACAAGCCACTTGTGTCGATTCTAACCACAAAATTCCTCGATGATCTAACACCCCGGTTACTGCGTCTTCGCATGAAACTTCAGCGTTTTCAGTACTCTGTCATTCACACACCTGGCAAGAACCTCGTCGTTGCTGACCTTCTGTCACGCAAACCAGTGTCACTTGCTCCAAAAGATGATGAGAATATGGCTGAAGAGTTGTCCTACGCTACAATCAAAACCGTCGAGATGCTACCAGCATCGTCGTCCATGTTGCAGCGAATTAAAGAGGCGCAATCTAAAGACGTTATTGGTCAACGTTTGCGCTTGTTCATTGAGAAAGGGTGGCCTAAGTCAACAAGTGAAACTCCGGAAAATCTAATCCCGTATCGCCGTCATCAATCAGCACTACATCTTTCACGTGACCTCATTATATTCCGTGACCGCGTGTGGATTCCCTCATCGCTGCGCCAATCCATTCTGGAGAAAGTCCATGCATCACACTTTGGCGTTACTAAGACGTGTAAGCTTGCCCGTACGTCGGTGTGGTGGCCCAATGATATAGCAAAGGTTGTCGCAAACTGTACCAGTTGCGCAGAAACCAGAGTAAATCGTAGCGAGCCACTCATTCCAACATCGCTCCCCGAGAGACCGTGGTTGAAACTAGGAGTTGATCTACTCAAAGAGGAGGGAAAGTGGTACATTGTAGTCATCAACTACTACTCAAAGTATCTCGAGTTAGCGCACCTTCCAAAGCTTGACAGCAAAACGGTAATAAATTGTTTAGCAGCGATTTTTGCACAGTTTGGTATTCCCAAGGAGATTTTCACCGACAATGGGACTCAACTGGTCTCCCAAGAGATGAAGGAGTTTGCGCAAGATTACGATTTCAGGATCACCACGAGATCACCAGCCTACCCCCAATCAAACGGCCTCGCGGAAGCAGCCGTGAAAATAGTAAAAAAGATCCTGCGAGCTAAGTCACCATCGCTTGCGCTTCTACATTATCGTGCATCGCCAACATCTACGGGTTATTCACCAGCCCAATTACTTTTCAGCCGAAACATTCGAACAACTATTCCTTTGGTAAACCTGGACTGGAAAAAGCTGTCACCTAAGCACATAGCTGAGAGCGACAAGTTGCGTCAAGATCACATGAAGCGCACCTACGATCGCGCTAAAGGTGCTCGAGTTCTACCACCCTTAGTACCAGGCGATCGAGTCTACGTCGAAGACGCCGACCAGCAAGGCACAGTCGCGATAAAACGTGAGGAACCACGATCCTACAGTGTGCGCCTAGATGATGGAACGGAACTACGCAGAAACCGGAAGTCGCTACATCAACTTCCAACGCCAATCAAGCAAGAACCCGGGCCTACTTCTGGAACTCCAACAGTATCTCCGGAACCTATTGGGCAACGGTCCAAGAGTGCGCACCGTCATCAAGATACACCAATAGCGAGACTAAGGCAGTCAGTTTCGGCACCGAATTCGCCCGTTTCTTTGCCAAAACGCTACAGTCGCCGTGGGACACCACCGCCCGATCGTCGTCAAAGTGGACACCCCCTCAAACAGCCCCGTCAGAGAGGTTACGATCTTCGCGCTCGGGCTCAGGTGAACTATAAGGAGTAAGCCCCCAAAAGAGGGAGATGTTGTAGTATGTAGCGAGTTCGGATAAGAACAGGTTCTTATCTAAACCGGCTAACGGTTATGTTCAATTATTATTATGCATAAGCACAGTTCGATTATCGCTTAGTATAGTATAGAGTACCTAGTTGAAAATGTAACTGTAAGTCAGTCTTGAATAAACTGAACAACGATAAAGCCGAGGGTGTTTTGTTAAAACAGTCAATGCCCAGCAATAGCCGGGACAAGACGCAAAGCACTGGGACTAGAGTATCCAGACCCAGTGAAGTCGACGGGATGGAGGTCGATAAAATTCTCAGTTTGGATATAAAAGTGAAGCTACTGAGCTTATTCTTGACAGCAATTTGAGAAATATAGTGCAACTGACTACAAAGTCTGAGCACTCGGCGCATACAGATCCACCCCACACACAGATGAATGAAATAGAATAATTTTCGGTGTATTTTTTTGTTTGTTTTTCAAAATATTTGCCTATTTTACGTGTATCCAAAACTTCGTCATGTACAATGCAGAACCTCCTGCTAAGGTGCAAGGTTGGGGGGAAAATCCAAAAAATTCAAAAATCTACTCCATGAAAAAATTATACGAGTAAAAAACAAAAACACCTCTTTACGATCATTTAATCATTTTCCTCCGTAGATGCATAAGCATAATATGGGTGAAATATTGAAAAATCTAGTAACTGTCCAAAACATCCTCCCTCTCCACTAATTACCTTTTTCAAAATTGACGACATATAATTGAAAAATAACGAGAATCTATTAACATTTTTCAAGTCATCAAAAAGTATTTTTATCCAGCATGTGACTGATAAAGACTATTTTTCCAAACAGCATCGAATGAGTAAACTGGCTTTTTTATTTGACTGAAATGGAGAGTGAGGTAAAAACCGGAGAATGAGGTAAACATTTTTACCTCCACGGCTTGCCTACAACACGTGACGAAAACACGAAAAGTCGCAGTCGTGAATTACATGCCCTGTAGGAGTGCTACAATCGCTGAACAAAACGTGATCTGATAGGACTGGATGTAATCTTTTGATTTTGAGTAGATTTTTGAATTTTAATAGGTAATTTATATATTTGTCACGCAATATGAATGTTTCTATCGATGTGGACGATATATTTAACTTCATCCATCAAGAATATCTATCGGTAACCCATTCGTTTTAGCCATGCAGCTTATGAAAGATAGTCACATTTTCAATGTAATGATAAAGCAGTAGCAAGCCTTTGTCCAACACAACACCTTTCCGAAGATTACGTTTCTCGAGAATTTTGGAATCACTGACTGTGAACTTATCGCACGCTTCTCTTCAAAACATTTTGCTCACGAATGTAGTTCCTCGGGAAGATGGAGCTCCTAGCATGAATTTCACTATATGTGGATTTCCTTATAACAGGAATGCGTTCTAATGTTACAATTCAAATTTAAGTAAAATATAACAATACCGACTATAATTGATATATTGCAAATTAAAAATTGAAACATAAAAATTATCGTCTACCTACTATCTCGATGCGAATGTGCACGTATGTCAATTCGTGTACTGACTCGCAATTCGCAACTACACTCCTCATTATTATGTTGGATAAAGTTACGTTCGTCACTCGTGGAAAAGTGAGCCAACACTGCTCGTGCAATTAACGAAACTCACCTACTGCGCGTTTTGTTAAGACTTTGCACTCGCAGGTAAAATTGCTCACTTTACCCACTGGTAACGAAAATAACTATATCTTTACACTGATCGTGAAAGTTTATTTTGACTGTTCGATACCTAGTGGTAATGTAAGATTTTACCACCAGGTATTATCAGAGAAGTAATAAAAATCAGGGTTACCGAATAGAACAATATGAAACATAGCATTCAATGTATCGAAATGAATAGAAAAATAAAGCAAAGAAACAAAAAAAGAAAATGAATAATATTTGTTTGAAAAAATTGCAGTTTCAAACGTCTTATTGAAAATTTAATGTTCTGTTTGTCATCTATATCCTTTATTGTAGCAATGATTTAATTTATCTGGTTGCAATTTGGCGTTTTGCTGAATTGAAGCGCTGCGTGGAAGAAGAACCTCTGTCTCATAAGAAATACATTAATCGAAGGGCCCATCTTCCACGCAGCGCTTCAATTGCAACTACTGTGTCTTCTCTTTCTAATCTTTAGTAGGCGCGTAGACGGCATACCACCATTCATCTTCAAAGCTTGTAGGGAATTTTTAGTTGCACCCCTCCAAAATGTTTTCAACCTAGTTTTAAAAGAAGGACATATCCTTCTGTATGGAAAATAGCAAAAGTAATACCAATTCCTAAAGACAACTCCGATAATGATATCACCAAACACCGACTCATTGCTCTTCTGCCTCTGTCAAGTAAAATTTTCGAAGCTATTATTTACAAAAAGATCTACAATCAAATTAAACATCTAATAACAGATCAGAAACATGATTTTGTTGCTGGCAGATCCGTTGTCACCAATCTTGCTCATTTTACAGACCTATTAGCTCACGCTATCGACAACAAGCAGCAAACGGATGTTGTGTACACACTGACTTCCAAAAAGCCTTCGACAGAGTTGATCACTGAATCTTACTAATAAAGCCAGATCGTCTGGGGGTTTCCAGCAAACTGATACAGTTTCTGAATTCTTACCTCCAAAATAGAGTCCAATTTGTATATTTTAGGGGACACCAATCACAACCATTCATTAGTCGATCTGGAGTTCCCCAAGGCTCTCATCTAGGTCCCCATTTATTTATCCTGTTCATCAATGACATTGGGGAAATATTTAAAGCATATAAATTTCTTCTGTATGCTGATGATCTAAAAATTTTTAGAGTTATTCAACATCCAACGGATGTGGAGGGACTCCAAGCCGATCTTGATTCCCTAGCTTCGTGGTGCGATAATAACAATCTCTCCTTAAACTTAGCCGCATCTCGTACACCAGAAAAATGAGGCCAAACCTTTGACTACAAGCTGAATGGTCACACACTAAAGATGGTTATGGAGATTAGGGACTTGGGGGTGCTTCTGGATTCTGCGCTCTCTTTCAACAATCATCACGCCGTGGTCTGCCAAAAGACCAGATCGATACTTGGTTTAATATTTCGATTATCAGCCTCGTTCACTAGACCTGAAACTTTATTAACATTATACCACACTCTAGTAAGATCGCATCTCGAATTCGCCTCAGTGATATGGTGTCCAACTCTGCAATATTTTATCCAAACTATGGAGAGAATTCAAAAACGTTTCCTTCATTTTCTTTACTTCAAAATGTTTCAATACTATCTTTACGACCTAACATACGAGGAACTCCTTATAGACTTTCAAACACAATCACTGGCAACTCGTAGAAACATAGCATCAGTCCTTCATATTCATGATTTACTTACATTTAGAATATCAGACCAAATTCAACTATCACAAATAAACATTGCCGTACCGCGTCCAAAACAACAAAAGCACAAGCCGTTCTATATTCCCATCTGCCGAACTACTGTATATAAAAACTGGCTTATAATTCGAGGAATGGAGCTAGCAAATACGCTATAAGTGAGAGGGACCCCTCTATCGAAATTCTCGACCCAAAAGGGAGGCTTCGATTACTCCAGGCTCTAAAATCCCACATATAAATTAGCCAGGGGAAGAACGGGGGTGAGGTGGAGCTAGGACTGGGCGAATGAGGGCTTCGTGCGCTGCAGATTGTGGACACATGGATGAATCAGGCTTGATGCAGGAATGTGTATATAATTGGACGTATGGATGGGTGTAAATGGAAAGGGATGATGTGAGGGGAGGGGGCTGAAATTGGAAGAATGTGTGAAGTACCTTATGTTAGAATAATAAGTATCGGAATTATTATTATTATTTATTTTTATATCTTCTATTCTTTTATAATTCCTACTCTTTATTTTTATTTATTTATTTATTATTATTTTATGTCCATAGCACCCAACGTAGCATATTGTTCTGCCGCTACGCCCCATTTCACCTATTTAATTATTTACCCATTTACCATTTATATATTTCTATTTTTTATATTTCATTCTTTAATATTTCTATTCTTTATATGTAATAATAATCAACACAATGGCCCCCATTCGGACCACTAGGTCATCGGGGGGTCATCGGCAAAATTGTAGCGTAATTATAGAACTGTACAAATTGAAATTGAATAAATTGAAATTGAAATTGAAATTATTATTATTATTGTTATTATATAATTATTTTCTAATTCTAATTTTATAAAATTATACAATTACTTATTTGTAATACAAGAGCTCATCCTGTAATTGACGCAAGCTGTTGGAGGAGCTATCAATAAATTATCAAATCAAATTATGTATTTTGTTTACGTATTTAGTAGTCTCCTCTGTGCTTCGGTTCGCCCATTAATCAGTATTGTAACTTGAGACTAAAGTAGCTGTCAGTGAATGCTCAATAATGAATACTGAATCTCTAGTAGGTATAATTATAGCAATAATGATTTCGCAGGGCGAAAGCTATTCCAAGAAAATATTTATAACTTATTTGGAAAAAAATAAATAAATAAATAAAAATAACAGCATAACTATTTTCAAAAACTTTGGCAATCATTATGAAGAAAAATATCTTACTAATACAAAAAAGGGTATCGTGAACGTTAACCAAATCGTGCGAATTATTCCACTCGCCTAGCAGCTCCTGTGACAAACTCGCCCTCTTTGGTAAACGTGCTCTTTACCCTCTTGTATAGTAATATACTATATCTTTTAGAATTCTCGTGTTACATTCTAAGTGATGTTGCCAAATGTCCTTGTTACCAAATAGGTATCACATTCTGCACCAGCAAAAAAAAAAAAAAAACAGCTAGGGGCCGTGCAAAATGCACCTGGAGCGTGTGTCAACCAAGAACAGATTAGATACCAAATAGGTATCATATTCTGCACCTACTAAAAGAAAAAATTCAAAAAGAACAGCAAGGAGCCGTGCAAAGTGCACCTGGAGCGCGTGTCAATCATGAACAGGTATATCACATTCTGCACCTACTAAAAATAAAATAAAAGTTCAAAAAGACCAGCTAGGAGCCGTGCAAAGTGCACCTGGGGAGTGTGTCAACCAAGAGCAGGTGACTTTACTCGATTATGAGGGTCCTGCTCCACTAGCCCCAATAATAAGTGTTAAAATTTAAAATAATTGATGTATTGAGAAACATATTCAAGTATATTGAGGAGATTGTAAATTTCAAATTAATTTTCGGGTATTCGCGATGTTGGTTGGTATTTCCACACTGTACTTGTGGATATCTTGCATTACGTCATATTTCCTCTATCGCCACCGGCACGCAACACCCGCTTCCTTTACCATATTTAATATGGTAAATAAGGGAGATTTAGTACCCGCCAAACGATACACAATTTCTTGTGATAAATGCCGGAGGAAAATTTATGCGTCGACCGCGATAATATGTTATTTAGCGGAACGTATATAAGTTTAGTGTTGTTTAAAGTTATGTGTGGCGGATTTGGGAGAGTACCTCTTTGCTCACCGAAGGTAGTCCGTTTTCGAAAGGTCTTTCCGTTAAGTATCAAGTAACGAAAGGTAGCATAATTTATGTTACGGAAAAGTTGGTAACATTTTCTCTTGCGTTGACAATTGAGTGTTGATTTCCCAGCGGGCTAAATCTGTTTTACCATTTTTCGGATACCAGGAATAGCGTAGCGTCGCGCCGGTCGCGTATTTTAAAACGTTCAGTTTTCTCGATCTCGCCGGAGTGCGATAACCCGTACTTTTTGTCGAGTATCTTCGACAACCATTTTGGTTCGTCTGACGCCATTCGCCGAGGGCGGATTAATGAACATTATGCGCATTGATTGTGGACTCAGAGGATCACCCAACGCATCTCAGTTTGGCATCAGACCGAAAACTGAAAACGTATATACATGTTCAGTACTCATACAGTAGGATTAATAATTCACGAAAACGAAAATTTCAGTATTTTTTACACCGTCGTTGATCTGCGCGGGTACTTTGCCAGTAGAAATTATTCATCATTTCACGCGACAAAAAATGGATATTGTTTGGAATTACTCCTTCTTGCTGTTCCCAGGGGCACGGTTTAATACCTTCATTCGGACCTAAGTTAAAAGGAAACGGTCTGTAATCTGGCGTGTATATAATAGGGACGATGGAAAATCGTACTACCGGGATTTCCTGCGCTCTGAAAGCATCACAGCCTTCGAAATCCCTCGAAATATAAACACGAGGAATTGACGACTGCGAAGTCGAAGCCCCAGGCATTTTGAATACAAAATTAAATCGCTTTTTCTACTTTCTCTCTCTCTCTCTCTCTTTTAAATACCCGGTCACTTTTTAATGCCGGATTAATACTGCACTTTTTTCTAGCGGATACGTTTTTTAAAATTAATTAAAATCGAGCAGTGTCAGAAAATTAAACGGAGATCGTATCAAGATTTCCAATGAGTGAACATGAGAAACAGTGATCTCATAAAAGGAGTAATTTCATACACCTCGCCGCCTAGTTGCAAGCTTTGAATTTTTAGTTCATGGTAGCTTTCTGAGAAGACGTACGATTGTGCCACAAATATCTCTCTTCTATTTCTCCACATGAAATCTAATCATTACTTTATAAATGCTTCAGTAGCCCAACAGTAATACGCTAGGGATTGGCAATGTAGGTGACGGGGGAAATTTCCCGGGAAGTGAAAGACCGGTCTCATTTATGAAATTTTAGCAGGTAAATTTGGGCATTTGGGAGCAGAGGCTAAAAAGAAAAGTGGAGAAAAAATGAAACATGGTTGAGGGTAGAGTAGTCATTATTTCAACCAAAAATTGTTCTATGTATGTATTTAAAAAAAGATTTTGGGATCGAGAAAGCCTCATTCAAATTTAAAATTTGATGTCTGAAGAGGACAAAAAGTCTCGCGCTGAATTCAAAATTATCATTTATGTATCGTATAATTGATGAGTTCTTTAGCAACTGTTTACTTGAGCTCAACTAGAAAAGAATAAAGACAACTAAATTCCTTGTATTCAACAGATCTAGAATCTACCAACCTGAACTACCAACTCTTAAGTTCTTCATTTTAGGGAGAGAGGGGGGAGGAGATGTTTTTCAATGCAACATAACAAGTATAGGTCTCGGATAATAAATCATTTTCTGAATGCCTGTAAGAAGAAAAATATTTGTAATATTCTAAAGCAAATTAGAAGATTTTACATAAAGGATTTCAAAATCTGCTGAAACTACGAATATGAAGTCTGTCCACCGAGGAAACACTCCCATTTATGTGCGTTGTTGCATACAGAAGAACCTCAAAAAAAAAAAAAAAAAAAAAAAAAAAAACAACTTAAAACAGTTTAAACTTGATTAAATAATATTAACCCGTGCTCCAAGGAGGTCAAAGTCCAGCCAGCATTTTCGGTCAAAATTGGCCATTTGAAAGAGGGAAAAAAACTTATTAATAGAAATATTTATCGATTTTGACGAAACTCGGGTGAGTTGTTGTCTGGGGTCAATACATTCTTTATGAAAAATTTTATTCATTTAAATTGGTCAATGTTACCACAACAAAGATTCAAATGTTGAAACATGTGATTTATTAACTATGCAAAATTTTAGAATTTCAATGTTCCTTCCCATATTGTCATAGGAATTTATGCTTTTTAGCACTGAACTAAGGGGCTTCGCGCCTCGTCCGACCATCACAGTCCTCAGTGTTTGGTCCAAAACTTTTGTTCCTGAGTTGAGGTTTGCTTTGCGCTTCCGTTGCTCCCCCTTTATCAGCGGTCCTCAATCTTCCACCATAAATTCTCCCCTTCCGTCTTTTCTTCATCACGAGCCTCCTCCTCCATCATGACCCACTCGTTCACCGCACGGTCGTTGTCCACTTCCACGGCAGTCGCACTTCAACAGTCGCAGCCCTCCTCAGCCACAAACTCCTCCCCCACAACGGCCATAATCTCCTACCAGAGGCCTCAATGCTCACCCCATGGTCTTTTACCTCCGCAGTATCCTCCTGCGAACCCTTTCCTACTGCACATCCGGGTAGACCCCCTCCCTTGGACTTTCTCCTCACCTCAACAATTATCAACTACCACAACCAACCTCCACCACCTGGGCTTTAATTTCTTTACATTACCCTCTCCCTGTCTCCATGACCTTCTCCGTCTACAGCTTCTCCCCATATGACACCCTCCGTTCATCCCTCCAATCATCACCCAGTCCTCCACCAAGTCTCTCCCAATCACCTTCTTCCGCCCCGAGTGCCCTCCCCCATTAGGACCACGTCCCTCCGACCACCCCCACACCATTATGGCCTTCAATTCTGTTCACGTACCACACCCCCACCAAGACCTCTTCAACCATCACTACGCCCTTCCCAATTGCGGCCATAATCCTTGCTACAGCCTTCCTCTTTCACTGCTTCTTCTCGGCGGCCTCTTCATCCTAACTCCCACGAAGGTCCTCTGGTCCTCCACTTAGGAGCTCCCATCACCATGACCACCCTTCCCCTTCAGACCTCCACCACCAGCCCCTCTCGCACTATGGCTTTCATTTCCCTCCCCAGTCCCTCTTTCACCCAGAACTTCCTTCTCCACCAGGACCTCTTACTCACCCTTAGTCCCCACAACACCCGGGGCCTTTATCTCCCTCTACAGTCACCGCCACCACCGTGGTTTTCCTCCTCTTCAGGAGCTCCCTCCTCCACCATGAGTACCTCTTATAACCCCGGGCCCTTATCCACTAAAGTTTTACTGCCTCTCCAGGACCCTCACCCACCACTACCTCCTCCTTCCTCAATGGCCACCTTCTCCTACCAACCATTTCCTCCCCCACGGACCCCTCACCAACTGGGATTTATCTCCCTTCACAGCCCCTATCCTCACTATGGTCCTCCAACCCTCTTGAAGATCCCTGGCCATCCACCCAGGAGCTCTCAAAACCATGACCACCCGTCCCCCGAGAGCCCTTCCCCTCAAGACCCCAGCCGGCCACCAGCCCCTCCCGCACCACGGTCATTTCTCTCTTTGGTCCCCTCTCTCATCGAGGACTTTCTCCTCCATCAGGTCCTCCTACTCATCTTAACCCCCTGCCCCACCCAGGGCCTCCACTTCCGTCCACAGCCCACGTCCCCACAGGGGCCCTCCTCTCCTTCAGGAGCTTCCTCCACAACCATGAACCACCTCCTGAGGGTAGGCTATCCCTGGAAAATTGAGCAATAAAGGGGCAGGGTAGGCAACCCGCAGTAGGAGGTTTTACTGTATATAAACATGACTCTTTTTTTTTGGAGCCATAAAAATCTGCCGTTATCAGTAACAGATATGGACCTGTAAATGGTATGTTCAAATTCAAAGCCTATTTGAATGACAGGAAAGATTTTTTGTTGGGCATGCATAATGCAACTGGCTCGAGTTTCTTCAAAATCAGTATATTTTTTTATTTTGGCACTTTATATTGAAATGCCTACCTCCCCCTCACCATTTATTATAAAGCAATGTCTGACGTTAATCAATCAAACGCAAATTTTTTAAAGATTCCTTTTTGAATTATTTGAAATATTTTCTGGGGGTCGAGCCATTTTTCGAGAAAATCTTTAGAATAAGGACCACCTCAGTACAGGATTTAAAAATGTGCCAAGTTGGACCGATTCAGAGCATGTGAACTGCTAACCATCAAAGACTTACTGGAATATCGAGTAATTTTTTTCACAATTTTTTTCAATATAATATTGGTAGTTTAGTGGCAGCGTATACTGACTCCTTAATCCCAAAATCACGGGATTTCACTTGTACAATTGAACCCCGTGATCAATATGAGCGAAAACTATATGAACATGTGAAGCATACACAGGAGGCGGAACTAATGGAACAAGAAAAATCCTTGTTCCTTCAACATTTATAGCCTCAGAGAAAATAGCATGTTTACTAAATTTAGGAACTGTTTTCAAAAACTGATGATATATTTCAGCCAAAACCAGCAAAAGTCGAGTTCCTAAATCTGAATTTTAAAAAAATTGAAAGGAATACCCCATCCTTGCGTCTTCATAAAAAACTACTTCAGCTGCACGTGGGTGTTTTTCAGCTTTTTATGTTTTGTGCAGTTCATTAGGATTGTGAGCTGTGAATTTTGGGTCAGTTTTTAGTTTTTCACCAGAGATGCTGGACAATATCAAAAAAATAAATAAATGAAAATTATGATTTTAAAATCATTCTAAAATCTTCCGGAAATCCCGAATCGAAAATTAAGAAATAATTACTCCAAACAAAAACTATTGAGATCATGATGAAAATGATTTTACACGATTTTTCTGGTATTAAGATCAAAAAAATCAAAAAAAAAAAGGGAAAATGATTGATTCTAATTATAAATCGTTAAAATCATGAATCAACTGATTTTCAAAATTAAGGTTCTAAGATCAAAATTACAATCATTTAAAATAAATAAATTTTCATGATTTTTATATTTTTTTATATTTTGCCCATCTTCACTTTTTAACAAGATTATGTTGTTCTGTTATTTACACAATATGGACCGTTTGCCAGTTTTAAGAAGTTGGTTCATTTTGGCATAGGAACAAGTAAGGGGTGTTCTTTAATGAGCTTAGACCTCTCGCCTTAATAGTCTGAGAAATTATACAAGCGAACATGGGCGTAGCTAGAACTTTTTCTAGGAGGGGGCAAAATTAGAATTTGTGCAGGTGCAAGTCGCTGCTTTGCTATCAGTGGGGCGCTAGTCACACATTTTCGTTGTCTAGCGTCTAGGCCTCTAGGCACATCCTATTTTCTGCGAATTTTATTCAGTTGGCTTTAGATATTCGAAAATAATCTTGTGAGCACTGAAACACAATTTTTCTTTCAAAATCCGGGGGGGGGAAATCAACCTCCCTTGCCCCTCGCTGGCTACGCCCATGCAAGCGAATCAGTTTTCAGTATTATTTCGATACTTGTCAGCCCTACGAGCCTCCCCACTCCAGTGTGACTATTTGCACTTATACACTCTAAACAATTTGATTTAGACTGTGGTCGCCTCTGATCGTGTTCAGTCATGTTGCATTGAAATTGTCTCCTAACCTTTTTGATCAACTTTTTGGAGTTGGAGTGATGGGGTTTGTGGCTATAGAGAACTGCAATTTGCGAAACGTTCCATTGGCAATTTTTTATTCATAGCCACACATCTGATAATTATTCCTTCTTATAAGCAGCTAGAGCATTTGCTTTTGGTATGAAATTCATTTTTTCTGTACAAAACAGACCGCGACTTCGACATTATTCCTACTTTTTATATTATTTTTATAGAACGTCTGCTGACACTACTTACAACATGAGTCTAAATCTTATTTGTTGTGAATGTACCGCGACATTCGTTATCAAAGGAAATTATAAGGTTCGGTATATTTCACGCGGCTATAGGAGACTTCTCGTCTGGGTCAACCTAACCTCCAGGCCCAAAAACCAGACCACAGAAGGATAGGGGAGATGGCGGGGACAATAAACATGTGTGGTTTGCTAATGTCTCAAAGAATGACCAAGGTGCAAAAATCGGAACCACGAATGCAAAAGGCGCTGACAACTATTCAATGGCACTGGGTGAGGGCGTCACTATCTTCCAAGCAGCAGTAATGGCGATCACGGTGGCCATTGACAGAAGTCAGCAGAAGGGCCTCGCTAATAAGCTGATCTATATCTGTACAGAGAGTCAAACAGCCATAAATGCACTATCGGCACACCAAACTACATCCTTGGGTGTGGCGGAATGCATTAACAAACTATACACCCTTGCTCAGGAGAACCGTGTCATCATACTATGGACGCCGGAGCACTGCGGCGTAAGAGGGAGCATGATCGCGGATAGGCTAATGAAGGAGGGCATAAAAAAGGAACTCGTAACACCCAGGCCGTATCTTCCCATAGCATACAGCGTCATAAAATCTAAGGTGAAAGCTTGGATAAGTAAGCAGATAGAAATGCACTGGCGGATGACTAGTGGCATGAAAGTCGGGAAAACACTGATAGAGAACGCCCCCGGTAAGTACGCCGAGTTCCTACAAGGGCTCGGCAGAAAACATGCAAAGCTCATGGTCGGATGACTAACTGGCCATGGGGCTACTAAACACACATTCACGTCATATGTCAGTGTCCAGCAATAACGGGGACAAAACGCTAAGTACTGGAACTGAAATATCCAGTACCCAGTAAAGTTAAAAAGATAGAACTCAGTAAAATTCTCACATTGGCTGCAAAAGTAGGGCTATTGAGCTGATTCTTAACAGCAACTTGAGGACAGGTGCAATGGACTACAAAGTCTGAGCATTCGACGCACACAGCGCCACCTCACACAAAGAAGAAAAGTTTCGGTATTGGTCGATTACTTTTAGTATATTATACGAACTTCCACCAGTGAAATATGGTTTCTCGTTTGTATCAGAAACTTGAAGAGGACAGGGTCGGCACTTTCAACAGAACACGTTGGTCGATCGAGGAAGTAAGACAGAGGAAAAAACGTGCACTCGAATCCCCTCCGATACGTGACCTAAGAGTATAATTGAGAAAAGAACGTAAGCGGTTTGTCAAAAACCTAATGTGCTAAAGATGTCGGAGACACTCCCGACTTGTAATGCCGGTGTCCCTGAATTTATACAGTGTTTTTGTGAAATTTATACTCATCGGTTTTCGAGTTAGTATAACTTGGTTTATTTTTGGAGTTGCTGAAGCATATAAGTGCAGATTATCCGTTCGTGGCTGGCGAAAATGTATGTAGTTGAAAAGACAAACATAAAGGCGAGGTGTGCTCTAAAGCACAGATTTCCAGTCTGAAGTGAGTAACGTGTACCGAGCGGTCCAAATTATCGACTTACATCCCTGTCGCGGTCGTTATTTGAATAACCCGCTGTGCTGGACTTTCGAAAAGACTTTTTCGCTCTTATAAAAGCACGCCAGTTCCTTATTCGTATGTCTTGTAAATTATAGAAAAACGAGCGACGCGTGGTGCAGGTAAATTAGATCAAAAGGAGAGTGTGAATCAGAAAACCTCAAAGATGAAATTTGGTACAATTGTTCGTCAAGTCGTGCTAACAAACAAGGGGCGGATACAGAAAATAAAAATAGACGAAACATAATAGCTTCACTATAGACGAATTTAGATGTTTCGAGGGGCAGAACCCCTCCCGTATCTGCCACTGTAACAAGAAGTTTTCATTCTAACGGCGATCAGTATCACTATTTTGGAAAAACTGTGCCTAATCTTAAGATTTTGCTCGTAAATTCATTTATATAAGTTATACAAAAATATTCAAGAGAACAACTTTAAAGAGCGTCCATTTTTACATACAATGTACCTATCTCACCATTTCTTTCATCTTGTCCTCAGGATGTCATACATCTGTAGGGGACTCAGAATAATAACCCATTTCACTGTTACGCGTTTATACGCAGGCCTCATCGATAGAAGCTTATGTTGCCTCAGAATGTTTTTGTCTTCTTTTTTTTTTTTCTACTTTTTTCTTCTTTTTCTATGGGGTCTATACTATTTGGTTCTCACCGATTCAATTATAGTTTTATTAAAACCATAGTTCATTTCTATCTATTTTAGTCTAAACTCCCACAGTATTGTTATGGAGTTATGAATACCGGTATAATACTGAATAAAATTTCTGACAAAATCAGATTTTTTACCGGCTCGTAGCGCCATAAATAGACGAGATAGGCCGATGGTCCGTATTGAGATTAGGCTCTACATTACTATATCATCTTGGAAAAATGACTAATACTTTACCCCTCACCGTTTCAGTGGTACACTGGGAGCTCGAATTTGAAAATTACTCAAGGAATTGAGTTCAGTGACCTCGATTCCTATCTCCAGTTTCAGTTTCTCAACATTCCTCCCGTCTTTTTTAAGGCCACTTCCCCAAGGTCATTAACTTATACTTCGGAAAATATCAAACTGTCTTACTTTTGATCTACGTCAAATGTACTTTCAAAATATAAAAGAGAAATGGAATTTAAAATTAGAGATTTGAAAAACAACTATTAAAATGAGAAAACCTTGTATATTTTTCCATGAAAAGGGAAAGGGGTTCTAGGCACATCTTTCCTTTACCCGATCGACCTGAAACTTTGCAGGAACTTTTAGTAAAATTCTGAGAACATTTCTGGATTACTAAAGGTTACTCACTAGTAAAAGTCAAGCGTAATCAACCTAATCTCTAAGAATTCATGATTACCAACAGGATTGATAGGCACTTCATTCCCGCCTATTTTCCTTAGCAACCACGTTCTGCTACCATGTGAAATAATCTTGTTTAAGCAGAGTAATATTGCAACCTAAAATTCATACATTTTCATATTTTTATGATTTATACAAATTTATGAAAGGGTATGGAATATAGATTATTTCAACCAATTAATTATGAAAGCTCAGCTTGGTGCAGTGGAAGGCTTGTGATGAGCTAGAAATGTTGTTTATATACTGAAAGTCACTTTTATAAGAATGAAAAGCCATGGTATACAATAAAAGTTATATCACAAATACATGTAAATAATGAGCTCCTAAAGTAAAGTAGGTTTCTTGCGGCCAGGGAACTAAGAGCGAGACACTGTGTCGCTTGGGAAGAATTTTCTTCAACCCTGAACTTGATAGAAAGTCTGTTATTGTGAAAATTCCATTCTAGACAAAGAAGAGATGGGAACTTACAGAGGTGGACTCAATGTCAAGGATTGCTCGAACATATCAAGTGCACTACTAGTAATGTTCACTTATTACATGTTATTGTTGGCCGACACGAGGAGTCGGTGAATATATTGCAGGGTTCGTTATAGTCAGCTTTTGCACAACTTATTACAGAGCCTGTCAACGTACTGCCACTCGGGGCCTGTGCGCGGGCGAGCGCTAGCGAGAGAGAGAGAGAGAGAGAGAGAGAGAGAGAGAAGCGAGGAGATCAACTTTGGTAAAATTAGTAGCAAAATCTAACGGTTATCTGACCTGTGAATCTTCACAATTCTGCTTGGACCGGTATCAACACAAACACGAGCGCAAATTCACATTCACAGTAAATTACACGACGTACGAAAACGCAAGAAAAACCTCACATTTGAACCATATGAAGATCTGAACAGAAATGAGACTAACGTGTCTTACTGGCTACCAGGTACTGCAGTGCCTGGTATAAACATGATCATGACTCATTGGTTTAACGTTAGTTTTCGGTTAACAGGCTCAAGCGATTGGCTTTGTTGAAGTATCTGAGGCTGTCTGGTACGAGGAGTTACAAAAGAGACTGAACCTTTTATACCTTATCTATTTTATCGTTTCGGCTATTAACAATAGCAAAACACTACTGCTATCAGTCGAAATCGAATTTTTAAGTTACAGGCTGAAGTGCTTTGCTTTGAAAGCATTCGAGGCTGTCCTTCAGATATTAACTGATCGCATGAATTCAATATTTCGACTATTAATTATAGTGGGTTACTAATAATTAAAGTCGAAGTCGAATTTTTTCGACACTGCTCCAAAAGGGGTGTGCACAACTGCCCGAAGGAGTTGTGCGCCACTGTCCTAAAGGGGGTGTGCACCATTCAGGATTGCTGACTTAGCACAAGAAGAGGACTTGGGAAAGAATTGCATCATTCACCATGTCGTCAGCTTAGGATTTGTGTCGTGCTACCTTAGTAGGTGGACACCTCACCTCTATAAGAATTTCTAATGAATACAGATTTTTGACTGATTTTTGTACCAGTTTTGTTGGGTACAACTGCATAGCGCTGGAAGTAGGTTCTTAGTTGGTTCTGGCACAAAGAGTTAGGTACTTGACGATAACTTTGTGGCAGATGTGATGTGCTTTTCTTGGTGTATAGCGAACTACTAAACCTAGAATTGTACACAATTTCGATCGGACGATTTTGCATAAACTGGAGTAGTATAGATGATATGTACATAACTACGTACTGTACTACTGTGGTGACATCTGTCCAGGCAACTGTTTCTGTTCTGATCTTCATATGGTTCAAATGTGAGTTTTTTCTTGAGTTCTCGTACGTCGTGTAATTTACTGTGAATGTGAATTTGCGCTCGTGCTTGTGTTGCTGCCGGTCCAAGCAGAATTGTGAAGATTCACAGGTCAGATAACCGTTAGATTTTCGCTCTCTCTACCTCGCTCTCTTTCTCTCTCTCTCTCTCTCTCACTAGCGCTCGCCCGCGCACTGGCCCCGAGTGGCAATACGTAGACAGGATCTGTAATAAGTTGGGCAAATGCTAACTATAACGAACCCTGCAATATATTCACCGACTCCTGTCGGCCAACAACAACCTGTAATAAGTGAACATTACTAGTAGTGCACTTGATATGATCGAGCAATTCTTGTACATTGAGTCAACCTCTGTAAGTTCCCATCTCTATCACTAGTAGTGCACTTGATGTTCGAGCAATCCTTAACATTGAGTCCACTTCTGTAAGTTCCCGTCTCCCATTACTAGTGGTGCATTTAGTGTTAAGCAGTCCTTGACACTGAGTCCACATACATATAGGTAGTAGGGTTTGTGGTGCATTTGGTGTTAAGCAGTACTTGACACTGAGTCCACCTGTAAGTTGTGGTGTTAGTGGTGTGTTTAATGTTCAAGCAATACTTGACATTGAGTTCTCTAGTAAGCTCTCAAGTTGTCTTCCACAATTTTGACTAATACTTAGAGACATTATAAGCCGTCACGCAAGTCATCATCCAGTTGCCTTGCACACCGCCTTGTACTGACTGCCTGAACTGCCCCTAGAATCTCCTATGTTGGCGCTTCACCTAACCAATCATACCGTTATCTTGACATCATATGACTGACAGTATATGTGTTTGTTTCATGTATACTGTTAGATGAAGCCACCAAGAAGCAAGACCGAAGCCACCGCAAGAAACCTACTTTACTTTAGGAGCTCATTATATTTACAAGTATTTGTAATATACCTTCTATTGTATACCATGGCTTTTCATCCTTATAAAAGTGACTTTCAGTATATAAAGAACATTGCTAGCTCATCACAAGCCTTCCACTGCACCAAGTTGAGCTTTCATAATTAATTGGCTGAAATAATTTATATTCCATACCCTTTCATTAATTTGTATAAATCATATAAATATGATAATGTATGAATTTTAGGTTGCAATATTACTCTGCTTAAACAAGATTATTTCACATGGTAGCAGAACGTGGTTATGGTCCCAAGAGTTAGGTACTTGACGATAACTTTGTGGCAGATGTTGAAGGGGTAGCTCACTTCACTTTATTGAAATCTATCAAGGAAAGGGTGCATAGAATTCCAAAAATATCCACCGAGAGTGAATTATGGCCTAATGCTGCTATACCCGTTGGAGAATACAAAGTTGTGAAGTCATGCCGACTGTTCACGAGGCTTAGCTACGGGTCCGCGATCCTTAAAAGTTCATAATTTTGAAATTGATTTCCTGTACTTAGATTGTTTAAATTCGCACAATATTGGTGTCAAAAAAATTCATTCAATTTCGACAATAACCTACATTCTTTCAAAAACTCGACCCGCGAGTCTATTCGAACTCTCCACTATGTCGAGTCCTTCTACCCCGTTTGAAAAAACGAATGATCTCGTATGCTTGCAAACTGGAAACGTCGTGTGAAATGTTTCCATTCTTAAAAATTTCGGCAGGAAACAAATGTTCATATCCGTCAAGTCCATACTCGAACATTGGGGTTACGAGGTGGAGAATCCTGTACTGAATTCATATCGACATCATTTTTGAAAAGTAAGGTAGGCCTTGGAGATAGGTACATGGTGTATAAGCATTAGGATGTCCGTTATTTTCCACATTTTAAAAATTTGGCTGGGCTACCTCCTGAATTTTTTTCCTACCACGAAGTAAGTCTACCGCCGTATTTTCAGCAATTTTGATTGGTATGAACTCGTGCCGCAGACTGCTTAAAATTTAACATAGGATTTACATAAGGACCTTGCTTCTATCACAAAACTGTTAAAATAGTACACTTTGAAGAGTCAGAATATAGCGTCAAGCGATTTCACTTTATAGGGGATGAAATGTGAAACATTTAGAAAAAAAATCTAGAATAAAAAAATAATGTTAAATAATTTTCAAAATACAAGAATTGCAAAAATTCTATTATTGATACATTGGTTTTTCCCATTTTCGGCCGATTTGTCCTGTTAATAAGTCAATTTGACCTTTCTGGACGTATTTTTTATTCAAATTCCAGATTTGTGTTCGATATTCATCTCACGTGAATAGTTTTCCTTCAACTAGCTTTCCAACTTGGAAAATCCAAAGAGTAAAACAACCAAAATACCAAAAGAACGGGAGCATGTAGAAAAAGCGCGTGTACGATTCGATAGTCAAAACAAAAGCAGGGGGCTGAAAAGTTCTGAATTTTGGAAAAACTCGCATTAAGGGGTGTGAAATAATCTCTTGTAAGCAGAGTTGTATTACGACCCAAAAATTCATATGTCATATTTTATGATTTATACAAATTTATGAAAGGGTGGGAATATAGATTATTTCAGCCAATTAATTAGTTATGAAAGCTCAACTTGATGCAGTGGAAGGCTTGTGATGAGCTTTTATCGCCAGCTCAAAGACTAGGCAATATTGTTTATGTACTGAGAGTCACTACTACAGGAATAAAGCCATGGTATACTAACAAACGTATATTGAAATTTAAACAAGGAAACTTATTTAATATATCCTTCTAAATATGCCTCTTTAAATTATATTATGCTCCTCCGGCGTCGGCAACTTCTAGGTTCGGACTAGCCCTGGGCTGCATCATCTAACAGTACATGGAACAAACACATATACTGTCAGTCATAAGATGTCAAGATAACGGTAAAATTTAGTAGGTGAAGAGCCAATGTAGGATTCTAAAGGCGGTTCGTGAAGTCAGTACGAAGCGGCGTAGGGCTGCTTGAGTGACTTGTACCAGTGGTCAGCATGATGGAAACCTACTCAGGAACTTATAGGTGGATTCAATGTCAAGGATTGCTTGAGCATTAAGTGCACCACAATTTAGGGTAGACTCGGAGTCAAGGATTTCTCGAACTCCAAGCACTACTTGAAAGGTTCATTTAATGTTGGTCGACACGAGGAGTCGTAAGATATATTGCAGGGTCCGTTGAAGTTGGCATTTGCCTAACTTGTAACAGTGCCTGTCAACGTGTTTGCCAGTAGATGGCAAGTAAGAGGGCGAGCGTTAGCGAGAGAGCAAGAGTGAGATCAACTGTAAGGTAAACTGTAATTAATGCAACGGTTATCTGACCTGTAGATCTATAATGTGATGATCTTGCTTCACCAACCCGAAACACTTACGCGAATTGAAACACTTAACGCGGACAAATTCAAACACAAGCGTAACACAAGAGCGTACTGTAGCCTTTGCTGAAACCGTATACTTTTCAACTGCATGAAGTTCAACACAGAGATGATACACGGGTCTCTTATCGGCTACCAGGTACTGTTGTAGCTCGTATGAGCAAGACCATGACTCATTGGTTTATCGTTAGTTTTGGAGTAACAGGCTCAAGCAATTTCGCTTTGTTGAAATATCTGAGGCTGTCGATACAAGGAATTACAATAGGGACTGAACCTTTCTTATCAACGTTAGCGAAACACTAATGCTGGTAGTCGGCGTTGAAATTTGATGTGATAGGCTCATATGCTTTGCTTTTGTTAAGCATCCGAGGCTATCGCATGTTCAAGATATATCACGGAGATATTGATTGACCACATGAATATAATATTATTTTCGACTATTAATTATAGTGAGACATTAATAATTAGAGTCGAAGTCGAATTTTTTCGACAAGGGGTCTACGAGTTGCACCCGACATCATCACAGACCAGCCCCGCAGCTGGTGAAGTAGAATCAGGGGTCAGTATCTCCAACCACTTTACGAGCTGGCCGCCTCACGGAGTCTTTGTTTTAGTTACTTTGCGCTGCGTTGTTATCCTAACATGTTCCATGTTCCTTGTTATTTACTTATATTTTTTTATCGTATTCTGCTGCGGTGCTGCCCAATTTAGTAGGAGGACCACCGGTCGTTGGTTTTTGTTTTAAGGAGAAAATTGCGATAAAATTTAAGGGGAGGCGGGAGTATGTTCGGACCCAGGGTATTTCATTTCTTACTTTTCATAGGCTGGAAAGGTGTATGAAGCGGAGGCCCCTCCTTCGTCGCCGTGTGGACCCCTACATACGTGACCATTTATTTATCCATAATATTGTATAAGTCTAGATGTATCAGTCGTAGGTTGAGTTAAGGTGTGTGGTGTTTTAATGTCTGTGTCAGCGTGGGGGTGTTAATGAAGGGTCACGTAGTCTAAAGGCAGTTTGATGTCTCAGACAGGTAGAGGCAACCTCTCATACTACATATATACCAGAAAGAGGTGATACCAATGGTTTATTTCTCATCTTTGTATCCGTGGCCAACACCTTTTACCTTGTTATCTTTTTTCTTGTTAATCGAAAGATAGTTATGCCGTGCTTCTTTAGTGGTGCTGATCTAATTCCAGCAGACGGAGTGGAGTTTGCCAGCCCCACGTTACACTAGTCCGGCCCAAAACCGTGTCGATTGCCCCCCCCCCCCCAAAGAAAAAAGAGCTTTAGTCTACCTTATTCCTTCGGCTGTATACCAGACACCGGATGGAGCATTTGTTTGGGTCACCTGAGAGTAATCGCATGAAGAGCCAAGTCTGAGAGCTCGAGTAGTGGTAGCGTTTTCTTTCTATAACTATCGAGTAGATATCACGACATGTCGAAAGGAAAAAGCTTTTATTGAAGTGAAAATTTTCGCTGTTATTTTGCTCTCTCCCCCACTCTTCTTTCTCGCTCTCTCTTTCGCTTTTATTCTCTCGTTTCATCTCATAAATAAGGAAAATCCTCGAACGAGCGATGAATTCGGTGACTGCTTGCCATTCTGCTTTCCATTCTTGGTGTGTATGTTGGATTAAACGACGGCGTGAAGGACGTGCTAAAAGTGAAATTTAAAATTTGCCGTCGTCGGCGCTGCGAAACCAGCACAGCGTATCGACGGCCTAACGAACGTATTTTATAAGAATTTACTCTTCGGAGTAGTTCGGTTTTTTTCCCTCTCATTTTTCTCTTCTCGTCCGCGCTATTTTTATTTATTTTTTCGGTCTTGTATTACGCATTTCCGTTTAAGTAATGCAATTTGTCACCGGTGCCGCGCCGACGTTACCAACATTCGACGGAGGAAAATGCACGAGAGACGTAATGAGAGCGTCTTTACTGGCGACGCTTGCATCTACATCGAGGCTGAGTAAAAATGCATTAAAAAGTACACGTCTCGCGCATTATTGAATGACGTTTTATGAGTACTCGCTATTCGCGATCGCGAGTACTATGGATATCACACGTTTATTCAATTTTGTCGTAATTTTTCAAACTGCACTGTTGACGTTCTGGTTGGTTGCCTGGGTATTTTGGGATCGATTCGCAGCATCACAACTATCTGCCAGCTTCCTTGTTTGCAAGATTGTGCTCCTTTAGCCCAAGAAAATTACGTTCAAAATATGATGTGAAAAATAAAAACGAATATTAGAAAAGGTTTTATTATCGGAATATCATGACAATGATCCTATTGATATTTAGTTAAAAGCTACCGCCTTCAACAACTGTGCTTCCCCCGGCGGATTGAAAATGTGGAATTTTTATAAGATGTTTAGCCTATTTTTCATTTTTCTCAAAAACGAGTCCTTTTCTACAAAAAAGTCATTGATAGAAAAATTTTCCTTGCTAAATTTCCTACAAAGAAGATTGTTACCCAAAATCGTGTAAGTACCACAGGAAAGTAGCGAACGCTTTTGAAAGTGTTGGCGAAAGACCACCGTGGCAGGAAATTTCAGATCAGTCCCGAGAGCTGAAAGCTCTGTGGGCTCAGTGGGACTCGCTGCGCATTAGTGACGGCCTTCTGGTGCGCGCTTGGGAGTCGGAAGACGGCACAACAGTGCGAATGCAGACCATCATTCCACGGAAAAAGGTTCCGGAAATCTTACGTGGTGTACATGACCAAGTGTACGGAGGGCATCTGGGCACCACAAAAACCCTAGCGAAGATTCGAGAGCGCTTCTACTGGCCGACGTACAAGGAAGATGTGGAAGACTGGCTCCGCCGCTACACCACTTCTGCGGCAGTGAAAGAGCCACAAACTTGGTCTTGCAGGAGGATGCAGACGTACAACGTTAGATATCCATTTGAACGGGTCGCAATGGATACTGCAAGACCATTCCTGCTCTCGGATGCTGGAAACCGGTATGTGTTGTGTGTAGGCGATTACTTCAGTAAAAAATGGCCTGAAGTATACCCGATGCCAACACAGGACGCTGACGGAGAATTGGATCACGCGTTATGGTGTCCCACTGGAGCTACATACAGACCGGAGGAGGAACTTCGAATCCAAGTTATTCGAAGAAGTATGTCAGCTTCTGGGAATTCGAAAGACGAGAACTACTCTGCTGCATTCGCAATACGACGGCATGGTTGAGCGATTCAACCGGACGCTCAAGAAATATTTTGCCAAAGTCGTTGCTGAGCACCAAAGAGACTGGGACTGTTGGCCTACAGATCAGCCGTCCACGAGATTACGCAGCATACTCCTGCAAAGGTCGTCTTTGGCCAGAAGTTACAACTACCATGTGAACTGGAGTTTGGGACTCCTCCTCAACAGCCGCAACTGGTGGACGAGTTTATTAGCCAACTGAGAGAAAAGCTTGACTCTACTCATCGCATGGTCCGAAATCACTTGCAAATTGCCAGCGACCGGATGAAGACTCGCTACGATGTGAAAGCCAACGAGGTCGGCTTCCAGGCTGGGGATGTGTCTGGTTTTACAATCCGCAACGAAAGAGAGGACGGAACTCGAAGTAACAGAGTCATTGGGAAGGACCGTACATCGTACTCAAGCGGATCAACGATGTTGTATACCGGACTCGGAGGCTTGGTGGTGGACGAGCCAAAGTCGTGCACCTTGATCGTTTGGCAGTCTGGCATGGTGACCATGAAGAAGATCCGGAGCCTGGCCGGAACCTTCAAGGCTTCAGAAAGGGCAGTGTGGCGAAGAACGCTCCCAAACATTCGAGATAAGCGAAGAAAGATCGACACGTTTCGAGCAGCAGAATAGAAGTTCGATAACGATAGCGATAAGGAGTTTCGCCGATAACGCCGGGATATATAAAGGCCGCTGACCGACGCCGTATAGTCCGGTTTTATATGCGATAAACTGTGCGTTTTCAAAGCGATCTAGCTACTGTTTTCGTGTGTTTGTATTAGTGTGACATTAAAAGTTCTTAGCGCGTGTTTTTGTGCGCTTTTCGGTGCGAATTTAGTTACAATACCGTTATCTTGACATCGTATGACTGACAGGATATGTGTTTGTTTCATGTATACTGTTAGATGAAGCCACTAAGAAGCAAGACCGAAGCCACCGCAAGCTCGGTCTCTCTTCAGTAGAAATAAATTTTTCGCCTTTTACCGCAAGAAACCTAATTTACTTTAGGAGCTCATTATTTACAAGTATTTGTAATATACCTTTTTATTGTATACTATGGCTTTTCATTCCTATAAAAGTGACTTTCAGTGTATAAACAACATTGCTAGCCCACCATGCTGGCAATACAAGCTCATCCCAAGCCTTCCACTGCACCAAGTTGAGCTTTCATAGTTAATTGGCTGAAATAATTTATATTCCAACCCTTTCATAAATTTGTATAAATCATAAAAATATGATAATGTATGAATTTTGGGCTGCAATATAACTCTGCTTACACAAGATTATTCCACAGCAACCATACGCCATCTTGAATAGAGGTCCAAAACTAGTCTCAAACGTTCGGTGGCGAGACTTTCATGTAGCAAGTGTTGCATGTGCTATATCCCAGGGACCTAGTATGTAGCAGAAGTATCCTTTGTCGTATCCTTAGAATAATAAAACAGTAAAATCCTCGGACATTTAGCAGCACCTAATAACTTTCCTTTTTACTGAGTAAATTTTTTCTCCGCGAATCATGGTATCGCGAGAGAGGAACATTAGGCAAGTCTATATCTTGATCGTGCTCGTGTCTGAAGACTGCAGAATCAAAAAAAATTTAAGTTCTTGTAAATTTGAAAATATATTCGTCTTGTTTCTACATCTGCTTAGTTATTAGTACATGTGTGTCAGTTGCGCTCGTGCTTAAATTTCTGCTAGTACCGTGTAAATGGAAAGGTTCAATTTTTCCTACAAGCTCCCGCTGTGATTTCAACTTTATTAATCTCGATCATGATTAATTTCAACTTTAACTTTACTAAGGATGAAATAATTCAGTCATAACTATCATAATTTGAAAATTAAAAAGTATATAAGTTATGGTCGTCGCTCTGCCTCTACAATTTCACAAACACATTTTGGTCGACGGACACAAGTAATAAGGTAATTATTGTCTCGTGACAAGGTGATAAGGCGATAACTGTTTTCCCTTTCAAAGGTGAATGCTCCGCAAATAAGTCGACACGACTCCTAGAGGTCATTTTTCACATTTGAGCTCCAAAATGAGCAATAAAATATAGTTGGTACGAGAGAAATTTCTGCAATAACTTGTAAAGCTAGATAGCCAGTTTGAACATTGTTTTATTAATAGTCGGATAGAAGTTCTTGCATACCACATACTCCATCACTTTACTGATAGTAGGTTACGTAATATATGCACACGTTATCGACACGTATACTAGTATTTTGCGGGACTGCAATTATTTTCCAACCAGCCATCGTGGTATTTCATGTTTAGCGTAGCAAGTAAGTTGTTAATTCTTCTGTCGATTTTGAAATTCTTCCAGAGTATGAAGAGTTTGGTAATGGTGATAGCGTCACTTGGCCTCTTATACCCGCAAATTGAGGCTACACTTGAGTGTTGTACGGGGAATTGTGCTTCACGTGGTAAGGTGATCAGTGGTATTTTAGTTATTGTAAGTAACTACTGTATGGAGATACGTTTTGAGTCTTATCATCAGCGATCACTAAAATTGACACGTTACTCCAACTAGAGATAGCGAATGATAAATACTCGGCATTTTGACTGATCAAGTAGCGATCCAAAGCTCGATGACATCTAGTTGGGTACGAGATGTGAATATTCATACGGATTGCCCATCTGAACGAATGCATAGCTGCTTATGATAATTATATAAGGTTGCAGTCCTCCTCGGTACTTCTATAAGCTTAAGGGTAATTGAGCAAATGCCTTGAAAAATGAAATCTCCGACCTGTCAGAACTTCTTTTCGGCATTACAGAAGCTAACACATGCGCATTCTAATCGGATGGATGAGATCTGTCAATCATCTACGCAGATGGGTTACTTTATCGTTACAGCCCCTTTTGGGTAAGGGTTGCACGGAGAAATTCTTGAAAAATGAAGTTTACTTCCTCCAGAACTCCTTCTCCAACATTTCAGAAGTCTGTATAATATGCTAGTGAGAACAAATTTGAATAAAGATGATCAACACTTTATAGATAACCAGTTTGGACATTACTTTGTTGTCGGTTGGATAAACGTTCTTAAATACCATATACTTCATTCATCACATTACTGACAGCGAATTACGCGCATGTTACCGACATGTATCAGTATTTTGAGTGACTTAAAATATTTTCCAACTAGCAGACGTGGCATTTTATTTTCAGCGTAGCAAGTAACTTTTGTTAATTTCTCCCGTCGAATTCGAAATTCTCTCAGAGTATGAAGAATTTGATTGAGGTGATAGATAGTGTTACTTGACTTTTTATACTCGCAAACTGAGGCTGAACTTGAATGCTGTACTGGTAATTGTGCTGCACGTGGTAAGATTGCCAAAGTTATTTTAGTTCTTGTAAGTAAATACTATTCTCCTTCGTCACACGAGTCCATCCAGATAATCGACCAGGTGCAAGATCTCGTCACTGGTATGGTAATCCCGTAGTCCTGCTGCATCCACTTCTTAAATTGGCAGCCGGAAGCGCTCCAGAAGATTGCTTGGATCCAGGGGATGTCCAGAGTCGCACTCTCTGTTTTCAGCAAGGCCCCATTTAACAATGTTTACTGTAGTCCTTGCGTAGCCAGTCCGCAGTCTATTACGAGTACCCAGTTGAGTCCAGCGTGAGCCTCCCCTACCTTTTACGCTTTCGTATGGTTCGTGTTCTGCCACTGCCCTCCATCATCTATCCATTCTTACTGTTGAAGGCGGGGCCTGGAGTTGCTTAAAGGATGCCAGAAAGCTGTTGCGTGACTTCAGACGAGGCCTTGTTATTGACTGCCTTCACATCAGTTGTTTTGG
The DNA here is from genome assembly GCA_031841125.1 of Acanthococcus lagerstroemiae. Lineage (NCBI taxonomy): Eukaryota > Metazoa > Arthropoda > Insecta > Hemiptera > Eriococcidae > Acanthococcus > Acanthococcus lagerstroemiae. Next base: position 47,019,975 of record CM063106.1, read on the forward strand.
GTTATTTTCAAAGGTGTTCGCTCGCAGTCAGCAAGAATGGATCTGCAGAAGTTAAAAAGAGCAATCTCACAGGCTAAGTACAGGGTATCTACTGTATTTGGGAAACAAAATATCATGACTATCATGGGGGATATAAAAAGGAAGTGGGGCTGGGGGAAAACTCGGCGTTTCGCACCTCACGGGGGGCTCAACCTTTTGACCCCCTCATCCCATTTTGTTCAATTTTCAGATAAACCAAAACCTGTATTGTGGAACTTACGTTCTGCAACTGGTTTTCCAGTCGGGGGATACCTGAAATAAGAGAATATTGTACCTACTTTTCAACTCCCATGGCAAGGCCAAAGCTTGAATTTTTTTTTTTCTCTCTTTCTCTTTTTTCTTATAGAATCACCAGAATTATATTATTGCATACTTCAACATTTTTCCTTTAACGACATTACAAGAATATAGATTTTAATACGAATAAGACAGTCTTAAGAGAGTTGGAAAATGCCCATAGTTTTGCCCCTCTTTGTGGGTGGTTTGAACATGCAATCTTCTGCATTTATAAGCTTGCAGAAAAACAGGCAATATTCCATTTGTATGAAATTGGTGATAAATGTGTTCCGCATCTAATAACTAACTGGAAAAGTGAAAGGCTAACAAATATTAGATTCATGTATTGATTCAGAAAAATCATTATTCACTACTCATTTTATCAACAAATTCCTGGAGAGTCCAGATTTAGTAGTTAACGTCCGTGACTATATTATCATAACTGACCCGAGTGTAAACACATGCCATTTTTTATCTATAACCAGATTATTCAATACTAACGTCGTCCTATCAATACAGAGCGCGCCAAACTTCCATATTAAATATTCACAACTGATTTTTTTTTTTTTTTTTTGGTAATGGAAATATTGTGAACTATGACGATGAACTATCAGAACTTTTTCGAGTTCTGGTTGAAATATGGTGACTTTTCATAACTTTCATGACAATTTTTTGAATTCATGCCCTTTCTGGCCAGTAGACATCCTGAAGTAGAACCTCTCTGTCCTGGTCGGCCACAGGTATCAAAACGGTACGTCTCATTGAGGGCTGTTTCGACATGCATTGTACAGACTGGTCTTGCCCACACAACACAAAACCATATTCAGCTGCCGCAAAACCAAAAGCCAGACCTGTTGTCTTCATTATTTTAGCTCTTGGGTCTCATTTAGAAAAGGAGAGCTTTCGTAGGATGTTGTTCCGGCTTTAAAACCTTCATCTTGGTCTGCTCACAACGCTTCCGGAAGGTGAGTGAGTGATCAACAGTAATCCAGAGGTACTTTGGATTCTCACAATCCTTCTAGTCAGTTAAGCTACAGCTTCATCTTGCTTTGGCATTCTTGAGATGGAACGACCTTCCTGTATATTGACACGTCATAAGTCTTGACATCAGCTAACGCCTAAAACTGACGTGAATCCGGAATCGGGATAGTAGATATTTTTAGATAAATCCTACTAGAGGTATTTCTATTGATCAAGGAACGATACAAAGTTCGATAACGTTATCTAGATATGTAGCTTATAACACATGAATATTCATACTGACTGCATATCTGAACGAACATGGCCGCTTATGATAATTATGTAAGGTTGCAGTCCCTCTATATTATTTTTAAACTTAGGGCAATTCTCCGACTTGTCAAAACCCATTTTCGGCATTACAGAATTTAACCCATGCTCATTGTAATGTTAGGTATAACCCATATGGTATTTTTTTGCCAGGTATCATATAGAAAAGAAATAACGTTAACAGGAAAAATATACATGAACAGACCTAATCAACTGGATGAGATTTGTCAATCATCTGTGCAAACAGTCTACTTTATCGTTATAGCCCTTTTTGAGCAAGGGTTGTAAGGATAAAATATTGAGAAATGAAGTCTACTACGTCCCGAACTACTCTTCCAAAATTTTAGAAGTCTCTATTCTAATTAGAAGGTTAGACCCTTATGCTATCTTCGATAGAAGAAGACAGAACAGCCTGGAAAAATTAAGTCGGCAATCTGAATCGATATAACACACTTGATGGTCGGGAAAACTTGTCACCCATATTTATGTAAACAACCCTCTCTCTGGGAATTTCAGGGAAAAGTGAGACGACATGAAGTCTGCAGCTGAAATGTACTAGAACTGATATATCTACTTGATAGGTGGGGCAAAAACTTTCAGTTATCTATGCGAATATCTTCGTTTCCCTTACACAAGGAAACTGTGTTAGAAAATGAACTCAGAAGTTTAGAAAAGGCTTGAGCATTTTTGTCAAGTCTGGGAGTCATAATTACATTGGCTGTACTGCCACGGAGCGCTACTAACCCGCCATCACAGCCAACTATTATTGTCTGTACGCCTACATTTTTCTGGAGTTTTTTTTTTCCCCCGGGTATTACAGAGAATTGCCTACTGCCAAATAAGCTGGCAGTGACTCGGCAGTATGTATTCTTTTGTTAGCAAAATGTACAAATATCGGCTAATCAGGAACTAGGAAATAGCATGAAACTTTAGAATCTGCAATCTTCTGCTCCTATATTGGAGATCATAACGTGAATGCAAAGTGGCTGAGAAAGAAATTATTAGCCAGGTTATATCGTTGATTCATAGATGTGAGTCCGTCAATCAAGACGTTGGGAACACAGAAATTTTGCAAATATGGACACAGTCACTTTTAGTCACCTTGAAAGCTCAACCCTTCAATTTCTAATGCTATGCGAATCCGTACAAACCCATCACCGCTTATCTGTCACTTGAATTCTGACGGATATTGAAGGGGCCCTAAAACGGATGTCAATATTCACTGTGTCCATGTGATGTAAATCTCTATAAACATATTCATTAACCATTTTTTCCTGTAAATCTTAGCAAAAATTGTTTGCCTACATCCATAGTTTAAGGGTAATAAAAAAACTTCTTTGAATGTTTTCTATAAATAAAACGTGACACCCTAAAGACCGTAATAAATACTGTAGATTCTCAAATCAATTCTAGGTAAGCCATGGCCGCAAGATTTGACGACTCCATTCCCATGTTCTACCGCATCTCCGATAGATATTGATTCGAAAAAAGTGAATGAATTCGTCGTTAAGCCATTGTATGTGGTAGCCGATGTTGTCGAAAAGCTCATTCTACAAAACACAGGGAAAGAAGGTAAGCGTATGTCTATCATATATGCTGCAAAAGACTTTTCTACTGATAAATCAAGTTCATCTTTGCGGGCTCTGCTCCCTGATAGTTACAATCACTCCAGCGGCAGGGGTGCACACTGGAAGTTATATTACTGGAGGGATATTCGGCTCAGACGTTTATCTATACCGAAATGGAATCTTTTATTTTGCTAAGAATATCAGCAACAGGTTTGGCAAGCTCGAGAATGGATACGGGTAAATATCTGTGCAAGGAATTACCTATGTGCTGTTAATTTTGTGAATTGCATACGACGACTTTCTTCAAAAATGAATGTCTCATTGTAGCACTCCACTAGTCATTGGTATGGTACATTTTAACCGCAAATACGGATGTATGGATGCTGCTGTGAAACATCGAGATGGTACAACAATGTTAATAATTGGCGCAGATGTGGTTCGTAATCATATGTACTAATTCGTAAACGCTAGACTTTCAAGCATTTGAAGTTTAACAGTGCAGAAAGACAATTAAACTTTCGTGTTTGTTTCTAGAAACCCGGAGCTTATAATCCAGGTTTTGCTGGTTTTGCTAAAATGTTGGCAGAAATAGTCCAACCACATACTTCCTACACAACAACAGGTCCTGTAGGCGCCTTTCTCGCCACCTATATCGTGCCTAACTTCTTAGGTCCATATTACTATATGTATCCGGGCTCCTTCACTAGTGAAAATGGAACACGTTACGATTGCGCCACAATATTGCAAACTGCAACACGCACAGTCATATCTACTGAACAGGTGAGAACAAATGATATTGAATTATACGAAGATAAGTCATAGTATCAAATGGTAAGGTTTTTTTGAATTTTGTACGTCATTGTTTCCGAGGAATAGTAGACATTTGAGGCAATTCATTCAGCATTCCAAAGACAACGTGATCTCCACTATTTTGTGTGTGTGTGAGTGTGTGTGAGAGAGAGGAAGAGAGAGAGAGAGAGAGAGAGAGAGAGAGAGAGAGAAATTCTGTTTTTGATTCGGTGGAAGTCAGTTCACAACAACATTCTTTTTAATGTAGTATTAATCTAGAACGTCCCGGAAAAGAAGATCTCCCCTCCCATAACCAAGAAAATGATGATTTGTCTCTCACCAACTTTTTAATATCATAATGAATAGGCCTTGGAGATTACCAAAATAAGGGCTCATTAGGTTACTGATTTTGAAAACGTCATCAGGTATTCTATCGACCCTGGCTCTAAACAATCCGAATTTCAAACCCGAAATGGGTAAAACTGACTTCGCTAAGAAAACTGAAATAACCCATGAACTACAATTACCTATATGACATCGACTCTCTTGTCGACATTCACAATCCGTCACTTTTTTGATACGATATTATGGTTGATTTTAATATAGAACTCGATACAAAATTCAAATGGCCATGTTGACATCCTGCATAAGTAGAACCTCGATTATCTGTCACCTAAAAAACTCTCCCTGTCTTCCGACCCTTCAATCATTCGACAATTCTCCGTTTTATATCGGACAGGTCAAGATTGTAACACGTCATCGGAGGCAACATGTGCAGTATAAATCCAACAAAGGTTGTTTGTTAAGCAACTCCGCCAAGCCCATATCTTGGGAACCACTGGATCTGGAAGAATGGACGGTGCTCTGTGGAAAGACAGACTCCTTAGCTTCGAAACGGGGAGTCGATTAGTTCCATATCTGCTTTTGCTTGCGAAACATGTGTTCAAAACGAAAACTCGCTACTGCTGCTCGGTACATGCAAGTATGTTTTGACGCTTGAAGGTGCTACGCCGGTTGAGGTTTTTCAATTCGTCATCCGATGCTAAACGATACCCTATTAGATATTTTTTAAGATACTTGAACAGATAAAAGTCACTAGCAGTAAGGTCGGGGTATAAGGAGAGTGTGGAACAATTTCGTAATGCGACTCCTCTAACCTGACTTGAGTAGGTGCTGCTGCGTGCGGCCTCGCGTTGCCCTATTGCAGTAAGCAGATACCGCTGGCAGGTCGAACGCGGCTTAATCGACATCATGTCAAGGTCTTACAAAACTTCTCAGCATTGATTATAGTGTCTTTTTTTCAAAATCCCGAATTTTCTGATCAAGTTTGGCAACAACTACATCCCTTTTCAGCAATTTTGGGCGCCCTGACCAAACTTGATCCAGTAATTCGAACGCACCAGCCTTTGTTTCTCTTGCCCACATCCGTACCGCACTGATATCAAAACGCTCATCCTCAAAACGCGCCTTTAATCGTCGAAAAATCTCAACAGGCGTAGTACCTTCAAGCGTCAAAAATACTAGTAAGTACCAAGCGGCAGTAGCCAGTTTTCGTTTCGAACACATGTTTCGCGAGCAAAAGCAAATAAGTATGGAACTGATCGACCTTTCGTTTTGAAGCTAAAGAGTCTTATCTTTCCAGAGAGCACGCGCGCATTCTTCAAGGTCCAGTGGTTCCCAAGATATGGGCTTGGAGGGGTTATTCTCTGAAAAACCTTTGTATATTGCTTTTTTGCCACACTTTGTTTCAAAAAGACAAAATTCAAGAGAAAGGGAGAAATAAACAAGGAAAGAAAGTAAAGAAGCAATAGGGATAAAAATATGGGGAAGGGGGCACGGGGCAGCTTGCCCCCAAGCTTCCACCGGAGTTCGGAAATTTTCCTAGATGGATCAATAGTTGGGGAAATCCAACAAGTTGAAAGGTTTTTTTTTGGCCAAGACAAAGAAATTTTGATACTTGGGAATTTTGACTTGAGTCAGTTGGGAGTTTAACAACTTTTGCCCCTCCAGAAAAAAACTCTTCGCTACGTCCCTGAGAGGAAAAAAGACTCCATGTTATTCGACTTTTCGCTTATCCGACAGAACGAATTCCCCAATTGGGTCGGATAATTGAGGTTCTACTGTACACTATTCGATTTCTGAAAAGATGCTTCGGACGTGGACCCCAACATCTAAATTTTATCCTTCAAATAGACAATACCGATTTCACTTGGAAAACTGAACATTGAATGGAATCGGGAAAGAGTAATCATTCAACTATTCTATGTATCCACTCATGTCGATGGGTCATTCTTCAGAAATGTTGATATTCCAGGTACCGTAAACCAGGGCTGCTTTACATTTGCGGGGTAACTTTACACAGTACCTATTTTACCGGGTTAGCGAGGAGAATTGTACAATCTAGAAAAGATGGAACATTGTGTTCCTGGATGTTTACTCGATCAGGTTTGGTATTTTCGAGTCGAAAAATGGGTATTAAACGGTGTTTGAGAACACTGCGAAAATACGTATCAGTGCCAAGCAAGATGAAAATGTTGGGTTACAAAGTTCCCCCTATTTACAGTATACAGTACTATGGAATATTTTTTATCGTGACGTAAACCGACGCAGAATTTTATCAGCTTTCGAATGATATATGATAGTATGAGGAAAGATGTGTGCACAGATGACTGGATGGTTAGTTATAGCGAGTTAGTGAATCAAAAAATAATAATAATAATAATAATAAGAGGATCCGGCGAATACGATAAATTGTAATAAAATATAATTTTTTTTCTTAATGAGAAACTTCGAATTTATTCAAACTTTGTTCGGGGCCATCGTTACCTACTTGAAATGTTCTCCCACGTAGGGGCGTTCCAACAGGGGATAGGGGATGCCACCCCCGAATGTTTTTGGCAGTCGGCAAATTTACCCAAAGATATGTGAAAGTCGGCTAAATCGGTAATCATGAGTATAAAAATACAGTCAGCACTTTCAAAATGAGTTCTATGCTAAATCACCGACATTATGACGGAGTCCATAAATTAATGACTAAGCTTTAAAAGATTTTGCAAGCACGATGAAGCATTATCCAGCCTTGCACTGATAAATCGAGTAGACTTTCGCGGGTATCGACTGCATGGCACGTCGACACCCTCCCTGTTCAGCTGACAGATGATGATTCATGCATTCCGGTGGCCGATTCAAAATCTAAAAATGGGTGCGCTCTGCCAGGGGGTCATCTCATGCACATTGGGACAGATTCAAAGTTGAAAAATCATTCGTCAAACATATCATTTTATGATTCTCTATTATATTCTTAAAGGAACCTCACTATGACACACTCGTGACGGCGTTTTGTATTGGCAAATGGTCAAAAACCGAAGATTCTGGTTTGAGGGATCCCAATTACTACTTCATGGAACTATAAATCGGCGTTTTCTGTTTTTCATGAGATTTATGCATGATATCATGTACGTCTGCCATACATAACTGATGAAAGTTAATTTTCTGTGTTCGAGGTACAACACCGAACCTTGGGATAAGAAAGTTAGTCAATTAAAAAATGCATTCCTGGCCTTTGTATTCGAGTTACAGAATGCAAAATTGTATGAGTGGTGTCCCGAGGTACAACACTGAACTTTGGGACAAAAAAGGTAGTCAATTTAAAATGCATTCCTTGCCTTTGCATTTTTGATAAGTTGTGACATACATAGATTATAGCTATGTACCAGCTGCGTTTCGACTAAACGACTCCAAACTTTTCGTCTGAAAATTCAATTTCAATGGAATGTGTCTCGCGGTACAACACTCTTCCCTATACAAATGCTGTTACTACTGAATGTATATTTTCAGCAATTTAATCGTCTTAATAACGGCTGGAAATTACTCTGATTTGCTATTTTCCAAGAGATCCGTGTCAGTATTCACGTTATATCCGGTCTGGAGGACCAATCTTTCTCGTTCCTACGGGTGCTAAAAATAACAGGACTAATTTTTTCGCAGCGCGTGTGGTAACCCTTCAAATCTGAAACATTGCCAAGTTGATAACCTAATAACCTTCCTCTCCAACGTATTTGCGACCCCAGTATAAACTTATTTCTCCAGTTGTGTCGTCTTGTTCAAATTGGTGAATGTGATGCGTGTCACGAAAATGAAGCAACGTACTCTAATCGAGCAGCGGTATGTAATCAACTTTTGAGTGAAATCTGGCGAATCTGGAAAGGAAATTCTCGATAACGTGATTAAGGTGTTTGGTGATACAGTTATGAGTCGTTAGTGACTGTCCCAAACTCAGCCCGAAAAAGACGCGAAAGAGCAAATTCAAAGTCAAATTATGATAATTCGCTTCTGTGATAGCTGAGGGGTGGTTCACAAGGAGTTTGTACCACCTAGACAGACGGTAAATCAACAATGTTACGTCAAATTGCTCGAATGGTTACGAAGAAGAGCCGTTAACCTGACGATGGGCCATATGTCACCATGCCTTCAACATAATGTATCTAATTCTTTACATTAAAAAATATCCGGATATGTCATCGTATGACTTTTTTTCATTCCCCCAGGTCGAAAAAATCGTTGAACAACACATTTCGAATCAGTAACTGACATTGAAAGGTACGTGACGAGGATACTTCAGAAACTGGCGGCTTTAGTGTCCCAATATTGTCATGAAAACTGGAAAAGGTGGTGGAATCAGTGTATGGCTGTCTAAGGGGAGTGCGGGTTTTTCGAGAATTTGCGCGAGAGAGGGGTGTAGTTCAAACCGCAGCAAAGGCAATCGAAATCAAAAAAACGAGACGGTATAGAGAAGATGTGTGTATTGATGGACCTATAGTTAAAGTAAATCTTGTGAGGGTTAGCATTTACTGTGACTGAACTGTAACTAGACTACACTAATGTCCTGTCAGGTCGACCAGTGGAGGAGAAAGGATAATGAGTGAGTAGAAGAAGAAGAAGAAGAATGTGTTTTTGAACAAATGACGAACCGGATGTGCAGGTATGCAGAGACAAAAGACGTTTGTTAAATTAAAGGCGGATCAAATTTTCTTCTGAAAGCTTGGAAAAGTAGAATTCAGTCATATCTATCAACGAGAAAAAAACTGCCCGTATCATTGATGACTTGTGAAATAACTGCTGGGGACTGAAATATCAACATTTTTGAAGAATAACCCCGAAACAGATTTGCACTAAAAACCCTTAGATCAATCTGAACTTGCACCAACCCCTTATTTTTATGATTCATATTTATGAAATTTATAAATTTAACACGTAGATAGGTTAGGTCGATGGACTGTTACTAGACCGTATACTCTAATTTTTAATCTTCACGTCTTGTTCTTCCATTTTTTTTCTCTCTCAACAGTATAAATCGTTCACGAATTTAATCGGTGCCAATGGAAAACCACTTGAGGACACACTTGAAATTTATCCTTCGTGCAAGAGACCGGTCATCAAAGCCTTTGGACCCATACTAATTCCAGGTCTATCAGGCTTACTTCCATCGTTAAGCCCACAAAACATCAGTTCTAATATACTAAAGATTCTCACTGGAGGATAAGCCGACACGTGATTTACTTAAAATTTTCTAAATAAATAGTTTGATCGCATTCGTACGTGAATAATGAAAATTATTATTATGAACTGAATCTGACTCCACAGCACAGCCACTTTTGGAGAATGTACTTAACTTCGATCAGGACAGTAGCATTACCAGAAAACGAAAAAAGTAAGGTGAAAAAAAAAGCGCTTCGCTTCACATTTTGCGCCTGAATTCGGAACATAAAATCTTCCAAGTAGAAGTAGTGCGATGGGTCAGTTTCTAGAGAGGATACCTTCTCTTCCTTCCTCCCAATAACGGACTATTAAATTATATACACTGGGAAGAAATAGTTGAGAAAAGAAATCAATGGCGGTGGATGGTGTCAGAGTTCATGACAAAATCTATAGCAAGGCACCGCAGCAATGCGAAGAAACATTTGCAGTTCCAATGCGATATCTGCAGCAGCGTGGACCAGCATCAGTTGTTATCGACTCGCCGAGGAGAAGAAAAATATGTGAGCCCTAAAAAATGAATGTTATGCTGTTTAAAAATACGTGAATATTTATAAAAACTGCAGAGGCAGTTTTATCAATTGATATTAGTGACATCCTCATGAGTCATGTATATACGATATAAAATCTATGATTAATAGATGACAAGACAAATGAACAAATCTGAAAAAACTCCGAAAATCTATGAGCTGACTCTGTGTAGATTTCTGATCTAAATTACATTTTAATAGCAACTGCCATAACCACAGCTTTTTTTATTGGATGAGGAAAATCAAATCTTTATAGAGAATCAAATTTCAACGAAGGGGAGTAAGTATATAATCATTAAATTCCAACAATTGAAGAAAGGGGTAACAATAAATTTCATTTTGTCACAAAGGGAAAAAACTAGTTTCGAAGGAAGCAATGTCTGCATCCACCACCCATTTTCCCTCATCTGATTATAATACTAGCTTTCAAGCATGGTTTTCCAAATCTTTTTGATAGGGACTCCATAAGTCTCTTGAGGTTAATACTATTCTTGCAGTGAAATAAACGCCAGCAGTATCATATGGATAACATCTTTATTCCAGATTCTTATTTCGGTAACCAAAATGTTCGCTGACACCACATGGTAGGGACTAGGGACATTGGTTCTGGCGGTGACTGTTGCCTAACGAAGTGAACTGAGTGGTATCTGGCAGTCCTTAAAGCGGAGTAGGCGGTCAAAAAAGCACTGCGAAAGTTTTACAGTTCAGAAACACAGGCACAAGTTCTCATCGAACAAACAGTGCTCAAGAAAAAAAAATCGAAAATCTTCCAATACGTTGTCATAACGTCTAAACACAAAGTCTTTAAATTTGACGTGAAATCTAAAAATGAGGTTTCAATATACGAAATCAAAAAAACGAAGTGAAGAAAAAAGCTTCAATACGAAAGGAAAAACGAAGTTAAAAGTCCTCGGTTGATCATCGATTACCGGCTGAAAATTCTCGTATCTAATACCTATGCGGTGCTAAAACATGGCGGGAGACATCAACTGAGCGTTATCACGAAAATAGAAACTCCCGGTGATAGTCAACCTAAGATCACCACAAATCCTTAAGCGTAATTTCTCACATTTACTATTTGAAGCAGCTATAGATTGAGGCATGGGAAACTGGGAACAACGCTCCCAGTCCAGCACTCATATCTGAGAAGCAGCATAGCTGAGTAACGGAGGAACGTCTCCAGCAAAAATCAAAAAACAGGGATGCCATTCAATTAAGAAAATGTAATAACAAATAAAAAATAAGCATAACATAACAAAAGGCGAGGGGGACATAACAATGATAAAGAACAAAATTATTAATAACGGAGAACAGGGAGCTCAAACACAAACCAGACGCGAAAGCAACAATTACTAGGGATGTGAAACTTCGGGTGCTGACCACAGCAAGAAATGAATTTAAAATGGTAACAAATGAAGACGAATCAAATTGACTAGGAACATAGATTTACTCCCGGTACGAAACCAATGAAAAGGGGAGGGAGATAAGGTGGAATAAGAGTTAACCCCATGGCACAAGGCCTAATTAATGGTCCACCTTATCCCGGCAAATACAATTAAATAAATACAAATTAGCGAAAATAAGTGTGGTCAGCAACATTCAGCTAATCCCAAAACCCACAATACACGATCTAAGGGTAAACAATTGTAAATGTATCGTTACCTTTGAGATATGAACCGACGAGAAGAGCTCTCCCCGTGTTGGATATTTTCCGTGAGAAACTGAAACACATGTATGATAATATAGGAAGAAACATTAATACCCCCTTTCCCATTTTTGAGAAGCCATAAAAAATAACGAAATTTGACGTTTTTCCTTTTAAACGTAGTGGCAGAGAACAATAACTAAAAACGCGAACACTGTGGCCCATCGACAAAACTTAGGTAACCAGGATCTTTCCGGACTTGAACGGCAGCATCATCAGCGTCATATGAACGGCTCTCGGCAGTATGAGCACTTCGACTATCCAGAGAGTAACTTAGGTGTGACAAAACGTAGGCAAAACATCCATTGGTTAATGGCTGGAGGCCCCTCGGTGGGTCCCTTCGGAGCATCACTGCGGCATCCAGTGCGGTGTTTTACTCGTCCAAGACGATCTTAACAGCGGCGATGAATATGATTCTGTGGTGTCTCGGCATGGCCCGGCCCTCCCCTGATGTCCGTGATCACGGCTTACATATCGACAACGATCAGATCATTAATGCGGTAGCGAACATAACGAACTACACGTTAAAAGTACGAATTACGGTATTTGAGTTTTGATAACTTCGGATTTACGACATAAGGAATGTACGTCGAACTTCAAACTATGAAAAATCGCTAAACATACGCGAACATCTCTATCGTACAAAGGGCATCGGCCAGCTAACAACGGCTCGTTCCGCTCGAAGGTAGATCGACCAGACGCATCGACACCGCTGGCAAACCGATAACCCCACCTACGCCATGATCGGTGGTAGGTGCAATTATCGTTTTCGCACGTTCGATGCGTATCGGGAAACTACCTTCGAGCATTTCCATGCATCAAATGCCCCCTGGGGGATCACTCCTGTAAGGGGAGATCCACCAGCGAATGCATGGACGCAGCTAACTGGAGCCTACTGGAGAACTACCGGTGCCACGGCGCACAAGTCGAAGTTGCCTAACGTTCACGACAAAGGGGACGGCATTAGGTTCAAGGCTCACGATGAGATAGGCGTTCGTGCACCACTTTTGTACGACCAGATATTCGCCATCGAACTTTTTATGGAACTTTTTGGAGATGCCATGATACGCCTGAGAGAGAGCATGCACCCTCAGCGTTACGACATCTCCTGGTAGGAGTCTTGTAAATTCCGAGACAGGACGAGTGTTATTGTCGTGTTCGAGCCTACGCATCTTTTGTAGCTTAACAGTGGCGATATAACTTTGGATGGACTTTGTAAGGGTACTTTCGGGAGCTAAGCATTCGTTGAGGCATTCGAGATTTTCGATGTACGATTTAAAAACTTCGCCCACCGCCCAATCAACTTCAAGGTTACCGAAGTCCGCCGTATGTCCATTTGTGTGGACCAAGCGGACAGATCCGGCGGGTAAGGCCTCAATATAATGTACCAGAATTTTTAGCCACTTAACATTACTGTAAGATTCTAGCCTAGGATTGTCCATCGATAGGGAGCCAGAATCAAATAGGTCGACAATATAACCCGAATCCGTATGGACAACTATTTTTCTAGCCCTGCCAGCTAAACTAATACGCAGAGCTTGAATTACTGCGATTACCTCCGCCTGGTTATTTGTAACCTTCGGCTCGATGATTTTCGACTGGTTAGCAGGACTGTTAGTGGAAAACCATACCGCGTATGCCGACAAAGCCTCCTTACACCCATTCCTAAGTGCACCACCGTCTGTCCATACATGAACGGCGCCATCCCTGTCGTAGGTGAAGTCGATAGTTTTCTCTTTCATTGGCTGCGATAGATCATTAACTGATGTCTGTAACTCCATGTTTTTAATGGTGGAAGCGAGTTTATACTTTGGATGCGGAATGCGATATTCAAAGTCCCGTCCAACAGGATTGTCAACCCGGACCCCGAGGACCTCTAGAGGGGAATATCCATGGGACTTAGCAGCGGAGTTTATTGAAAATTGTACTTCTTTAATGTAGCTGAACCAACGGGTGTGGTCGTCATGTGGACTATCGGGGTCATTAATTATCAAGCGTAGTTTCTCGGAGATGACACGCATCTGACGTTCTACCGGATTCGCGTTGGCGTTGTAGGGAGTTATATACCGATGCGAAATACGCATTTTTTCTAAGAACTCATTAAACTCATTGCTTCGGAATTGGGTTGCATTATCCGACAAAAGAGTATTGATGTGATAACCAAGGACCTGACACTCATCTAAGATCTTTTTTATAGCATAAACGAAACTTGAAGCACGCATTGATTTCATGCCACGAATTGACACGTGACCCGAAAAGACATCTTGGGCAACGAAAAGAGCGACAATGCCGTTGGCCCTAATGGGGATGGGACCGTATATATCGCATGACACTAACTTAAATGGGAAGTCGGCGGTCACATTGCACGGTCGAGGTTTATTTGATGCATTTGGTGACTTGTTCTGCTTGCAAGGCAGGCACTGCGATATGATGCGCCGCACTTGGCCATCCAGATTAGGGTAATAAAATGAACGGCTAATCAGGACAGTTGTCTTATTGACGCCAGGATGGCCATAAAATTGATGATAAAAATTTATTAGGTGGGTAATTATGGCATTTGGGATTATTAATAAGTTGCCTGCAGGGGTGACGCGGTATAATACTTCATCTTGAACCTCATATTGTTCCCGAAAAGCTCCCAATATGTGACTATTAGATTGCAATTTATTTCGAATCTTGGAGCAGAAGGGGTCTCCCTGTTGATGTAACTTGACATCGGCGAGGGATTGGCGTAAAAGTTCCGAAGCCAGGCCATCCGAATGACCGCCGACCTGCTGTATTACGGCTGAGCATAAGGTACAGCACTCGGCCTTGAAGCCAATTGGCGAGTCTTCGTCGTAGTCAGCTGCAACCTCGTTGTCAGGCGACTTTACTGCAAAGGTTGACGTCAATTTTTCCTCCAGTTGTAGCAAACTAAGCACAGCTGAGCTTTGTAGCGATTTTACCAATTGTTCGAATCTAGTGTCAGCCTCTGCGGTACAATTTATGTTGAATGAGTTGATGAATAAATACATTTTGGCTATCATCGCATTTACAGGCACTAAGTCAGACATTTTCTTTAGCAGTGAGGCGAAACGATATTCAAGTATGATGGTGTTTTCAGTTAGCAACACTTGATAACGCTTTAGCGTATAGTATACAGCATAATAATTTTTATAATCTGACGATTTAGACATTGCAGTTTGGGGAAGTCGGTGGTTAACCATGGTTATAATATTAGATTCTCCATTAACATGTTGAAAAATACAACCCACCACGAACGTATCACTCGCAGCCACCTTTATAAGGAAAGGTTGATCTTTCACGGGGAAGGACAGGGGCTGCCGTTGCGCGAACCTTTCTCTTATTTGCTCAAAACATTCCCTAAGGACGGGAGTTACTATGTATGGCGGATTTTTACTTAATAGATTCATGTACGGTTGCACTAGTTCTACGTAGTTAGGGATGAAGCGAGAGAACCAATTGGTGAAGCCCAGCAGCTCCTGTATAGGTTTCTTGTTTGTGAATGTTGGCTTATCTAAATATTTTGCTTGAAAGTTGTCAAAAAACCTCAGCTTGTCTACATCATGAATGACGAATTGTTTTGAAAAAATGTGACCCAGGAATTTTATGCTCGGGTGAAAAAGTATTGTTTTCTTCAACGACAGAGTCATCCCAGACTGTAGCACATTACGACATAACTTCGATAGTTCGGCAAGGTGGGAATCAAATTCCATAGTTTGAATTTTGACGTCGTCGACATACACCTTGACGGTTCTTTTGTCGACATCGTCGGTGTATATCGCCTCCCTAGCGGCTCGATTAAACAGGGAAGGGGAAACGGAAGTGCCAAAAGGCAAACGTGTATATTGATAGCAGGTTCCATCAAATTCGAATCCTAGGAATTTTTTAGCGTCATCATTCAGTCCGATTTGTAGGAAACCGTTTGAGAAATCTGTAGATGAGTAAAGAGTGCACTCCTCCTGCTCGAAAATGACGTCCTCAATTTTCGGTGGATTGTGGTGTTGCGGACGCAGAATGCGATTAAGTGAACTAGAGTCAAGGCACAGACGAACGGACCCATCCTTTTTCGTGACTGCTACCAGTGGATGAATGAACCTCGTATTCGATTGTTCAATGATTCCAGCTTTCAGCAAACAAGTGATTTCTTGCCGGACTTTGACACGCATCTTAATTGGCACAGGATATGATTTAGGAATCCAACGCTCGGTCGGCGACACCTCAAATGACACCTTATATCGATTATACAACCCAAGTTGGGAACGAAAGACAGGAATAAAATGAGCTAACTCGGCGAATGCAACTTTGCCCTGCTCGGGAGAGATATACTTATGCAACACGGCGTACTCAATTTTCTTTTCCAACAGACCCAGTAGTTCACGCGTCTCTTCGCGGGATATGCGGTGACTCGTATCAGGATCCATCTGCCCTTCGAGAGCAGAGACCTGAGTGAGCGCATCCGGCATTATGTTCTGAATGGAGATAGACTTTGAGTTACTCTCTTGGTATTCGATTGTAACAGGGTGAGGCGCTGTGTAAAGATTAAACTCACGCGCGAAGTTTCCCGCTCGGTGAGTCCCAACCATAATATTATTTTTATAATTAAAATTCAAATTAAACCGTAAGATGACGTCAGAACCAAGGATGCATCCTTCCGACATACCCGGTAAGATAACAAAGGGATGGACCTCAGACATATCTGGCACTATAGGCACGGGTAATATTACATATTCTCTAGCCGCAGTTACGCCGGCTGCGAGTTTTAATTTGAGAGGGAAATCGAGTTGACCACGCATTAAATTGTGGCCTTTATCGGCGAG
The DNA here is from genome assembly GCA_031841125.1 of Acanthococcus lagerstroemiae. NCBI lineage: Eukaryota > Metazoa > Arthropoda > Insecta > Hemiptera > Eriococcidae > Acanthococcus > Acanthococcus lagerstroemiae. Next base: position 47,036,524 of record CM063106.1, read on the forward strand.
ATAATTCGCCACATCGTCGGCGATGAAAGAAATCGATGCCCCTGTGTCGATCAACGCGTGCATTTTGATCCCGAATGGACTAAGACACACACGGGGAATGACACTGGACAACTGTTTCTCAACGCCAACGGTTGTGGATGGCACATCGATTGTAAAAAGATCAGCCGTTTTGAATACTTCTTCATCTTCAATGGGTTCATTCCCTAGATTAGGACCGGTTATTGATTTTAATTTACCTAATATCGATCGAATTATGTCGTTTGACAGAAAGATTCGGTTCCGGTGACCGAGGCGGTACGCATTCGAGAATAATTGCCGGTTAATTTTTGGAACATTGTTCACATAAGTGAATACCTTATCATGTGGGTTTATCTTTGTGAAAATTTTACTATCGACGTCGATTAATGTAATGCGAGAAGCGAATGCCCGACTCAACTCGTTTATCGAGTCTAAGATCACGTTGTGGAATGACCATCTACTGATATCGCTGTAATTAACTGCTGGATAAGGCGGAGGCGTTAACAGAACAATATGTTTTGTGCCTCTTTCTAAGACATGCTCTAAAATCCTTTGCAGGCAGGTAGCGAAGTCGTCGCCGACTTCATAGTAGGATGGACCGTATAACATGTCTGTAAAACCACTGACAGAAATAAATGTTCATGAAATTGATTACATTTGATAACAGCATTCGCCAGAAATTTTGTTGTAATATGCTCGAAAGCTAGATGATGGCGTGCCGAAGCCTGCGGGGTTTTCCGAATGAACCGAAAGTTACAATATTTTGCGATTTGAAAAGCAATTGTATCACCGACGAGTTGAAACATGTTATGGACACGGCGCATGCGAGAAATATCGAATGATGGTTTCGTTTCAGAAGGTGGGCCTCGACTTTCCGGGGGTGAGTTCCATCGGGATTTAACGAGGGGGAGACGGTCGACGGCTGCCCGATCTCTCAGTGCGACCGAGACCCGTTTCCCGATGAATGGTTGTGATAATTTGGCCGCTGGAAACCACGATTGTCAGAGGTATGAGGAATGGGGAACCAGTCCCGTCCGTCATGACCACGACTCTCGTAACTAGCGTCTTGGTTACCACTTGTTGGGGGAGTGCCCCGGTTGGAGGAGAAACACGTTCCATTTCAACCGAATCATCATGGAAAATTTGGCTTACTTGGCTTGCATTGCCGGTTTGATTTCCACGAAGGCGATTGTTAAAATTAGACGGATGAGAATTGGGTCTATTATGAGTCTGGTGATTTTCTGACTGACTGCCATACTGACGATTATCACGGAAGTGACTTCTAGTATTACTGAAATTGTTAGCGCCGTTGCGCATTGGGTTACTGTGATTCGACTGATAGGATTGATTTTTTTCTGGTTTTAATATATTAAGTTCCTTGAAATGGGTTACAACAGCGACAAGGCGATCCAGGAGCTCGTTGATATCGTCCTCGAAACGGTCCGCCAGAGCACGACGTACCTCGAATGGCAATTTATTTTTGATTTCCTTTATGGCTTGTTTAGGTGGTATGAAAAACTCGGTCAAAGCCGTTAGCTTAGTATACCAATTAAGGATAACGCCGCGTGCCTTCGACAAGTCGAACACATCCAACCTAAGACGCCGAAATTCTTCGTAAGTTGCCATCTGGGCACTCGGGTTCCAAAACGTGCCGAGGAACGAATCACGATACTCCCGGTATGACGCGAACGAGACGGACAAGTGGAGATCCCAATTCGGATTTGGCACACGCACTCGGTTTCTTAGCCATAGAATTTTATGAGTCTCTGGTGGCTGATAAACTTCGAACCATGTTTCTAGCTCTTCTAGGAATCGTACGGGCATAAGAGTACCATCGTCACGAAATACAGGCAGGCAGTCAGGGACTGTGAAAGTTTGCTGGTAACGATTCCCTGGATTCTGATGGCAACAAGCCGAAGCTTGGGTTAACTCTGGGCGGTCACACCTACGAGTCGACCAAAGGTGATCATTATTTTGTGTAGCAGAAGTAGGGACTGACTGATGTCTAGGCACCTCTTTTTGATTTTGGTGAGCATGTGGCTCATTGACTACCGAACATACGATATCAGACACGAATTTTCTTAATCCCTCCGGGGTGAATGTAATCGAACCATCCGGGGGTGTTTGCCTGGGACCCGAGTCACCTGCCCCGTTACCCACGGCATCACTCTCACCTGCCCCATGGACTTCGTCACCACAATTTTCCGGATTCTCGGTGACCATACTGTCACCAGCCTCATTGTTCGGTAGATTAGCCCCTGGATTACCGTTGACATGGGAGGGCGACAGAGACAGACGGTTGAGACCAGCCATCACTTGTTCGACGCGCTGATCCACGCTGTCTCGCTCATTATAATAGCCCAAAGGTGGCCTATTGTCCCGTGTACAGTATTGATGGCTACGTGAACCCATATCAACACCGGAGATGTCGCAAATTGAACTATAAAACGAAGATCCTACGAATAGCCACAGACCTCACTACAGTGGAGCACGAGACTAACAATAAAGGTATTATTAAAAGATAGCTTATTAAAACTAAATAACCAAATAAGAAAATAACAATTAAATAAAGCAAATTACACAACGAGGGGTGAAGGCCAAGACAGGAGCGAGAACACCACAGTACATTAAAAAGGGAAGAAAAACTAAATTTTGCTTGGAATTTTCGTTCTCTCTTTCGGAAAGCTCATTTGACCACTGGGTTTGAAACGATATCAAAGTACCAGCAGGCAAACCCAAATTACCAATCTAGCAGGGAATAGTTAGGTCCTGGCCAGGTTTCCCTCGCCCTCCGGAGATGGTAACACGCAAAGGGTCCGATCTCCTGGCCGGCTCAAACGGCACACAGACATGCAGAAGGTAGCGGGGACAACTAATCTTCCACAGAGGTGTCAGAACCTAACCGCGCCAGTGGAGTAGAAAGGTAATTACTCCGGGAAAAAACCCAAAGGTTGATTGGGAAAGAAAATGAAATTTAGCATCAATAGATGTTAGAAAAATAGTGGAGATTTTGTAACTAGTTCGGGACCAACTAGCTACTGGGAGTCTTATCGACTGAGCTTTATATCACAAGAGAGAGAACGGCCCCAATAGCCCAAAGCTAAATTCTCCAGGGACAGTAAGAGCCAACCGCATCCAGTTGGTTATAATGTTTCAAACTGCCCCAGAGAATTAGCGCTAAAAGGATTCCAAAGGTGTGGGAGACGTTCCCTCACCAGGCAGATGCCAGAAATATGAGGCATGGGAAACTGGGAACAACGCTCCCAGTCCAGCACTCATATCTGAGAAGCAGCATAGCTGAGTAACGGAGGAACGTCTCCAGCAAAAATCAAAAAACAGGGATGCCATTCAATTAAGAAAATGTAATAACAAATAAAAAATAAGCATAACATAACAAAAGGCGAGGGGGACATAACAATGATAAAGAACAAAATTATTAATAACGGAGAACAGGGAGCTCAAACACAAACCAGACGCGAAAGCAACAATTACTAGGGATGTGAAACTTCGGGTGCTGACCACAGCAAGAAATGAATTTAAAATGGTAACAAATGAAGACGAATCAAATTGACTAGGAACATAGATTTACTCCCGGTACGAAACCAATGAAAAGGGGAGGGAGATAAGGTGGAATAAGAGTTAACCCCATGGCACAAGGCCTAATTAATGGTCCACCTTATCCCGGCAAATACAATTAAATAAATACAAATTAGCGAAAATAAGTGTGGTCAGCAACATTCAGCTAATCCCAAAACCCACAATACACGATCTAAGGGTAAACAATTGTAAATGTATCGTTACCTTTGAGATATGAACCGACGAGAAGAGCTCTCCCCGTGTTGGATATTTTCCGTGAGAAACTGAAACACATGTATGATAATATAGGAAGAAACATTAATACCCCCTTTCCCATTTTTGAGAAGCCATAAAAAATAACGAAATTTGACGTTTTTCCTTTTAAACGTAGTGGCAGAGAACAATAACTAAAAACGCGAACACTGTGGCCCATCGACAAAACTTAGGTAACCAGGATCTTTCCGGACTTGAACGGCAGCATCATCAGCGTCATATGAACGGCTCTCGGCAGTATGAGCACTTCGACTATCCAGAGAGTAACTTAGGTGTGACAAAACGTAGGCAAAACATCCATTGGTTAATGGCTGGAGGCCCCTCGGTGGGTCCCTTCGGAGCATCACTGCGGCATCCAGTGCGGTGTTTTACTCGTCCAAGACGATCTTAACAGCGGCGATGAATATGATTCTGTGGTGTCTCGGCATGGCCCGGCCCTCCCCTGATGTCCGTGATCACGGCTTACATATCGACAACGATCAGATCATTAATGCGGTAGCGAACATAACGAACTACACGTTAAAAGTACGAATTACGGTATTTGAGTTTTGATAACTTCGGATTTACGACATAAGGAATGTACGTCGAACTTCAAACTATGAAAAATCGCTAAACATACGCGAACATCTCTATCGTACAAAGGGCATCGGCCAGCTAACAACGGCTCGTTCCGCTCGAAGGTAGTTCGACCAGACGCATCGACACCGCTGGCAAACCGATAACCCCACCTACGCCATGATCGGTGGTAGGTGCAATTATCGTTTTCGCACGTTCGATGCGTATCGGGAAACTACCTTCGAGCATTTCCATGCATCAAGATCATTTCTTTGTTGATCAGTAACTATCCAAAAACCAATGAGGTAATTTGTCCTTTATTGTTTGAACAAAAATACCTACACAGTAAACACACACACCTGCTTGCTGTAATAAACTGCAAGGATCACTAAAACAAGGTACCAAATGTGATACAAGAAAGATGTGACTTGATTTTAATACGTAATAAATGGTATATTCCGTAATACAAAACTTAAATATTAAAGTTAACATGTTTTTCAACTTATTAGTATATTTATAATAACTTATTATTAATTATCAGTTGTTTTTATCTTTACAGCGCTAGAACAGAAGGATATAATAGTTAACTATAGAACAGATATTGCCGATTAATTAACTAGAGGGTATATAACATTAAATATAATTTATTTCAGATTATATCCTAATTAGTATAAGAGGTATGATCATCACTATCATTTCTTATTAACTAAAACTCCTGGAGCTTTAGTAGCTTGCGGTGCTTGCTGGCTCGTCACCGCTGATCTGCCTTCTTCCAGTGAACTACCCGACCTGTACAAAAAATACCGTCATTCCAGCGACCTCATTCCTCTAGCAATAAAAACCACCCTTGTTCTCCTCATACAACTCGATTCCGTCCATCCGATACAGGCAAAAAAAAAAAAAATGTAAAAGAAACACAAAAATGTAAAGACATTGTTAGCTTCGCCGGTTCGCTCTCTCGATGTTGCGCGATTCCGAAGCCAGTTTACCGTATACCGCCGATTCGTAAATACAGAAAACGTTTTCATCGCTCCGACTTCTTTTTTCATTTCTTTCGGACTTTTCAATGGTATCGACTCGACGCGGGGACTATACCGACAGCCCCCCGCAAGTGGTGACCTCGACGTGATTGAAAATATCGAATATAATAACTGCAACGCGATCGCGAATTCGTTCAATAACAGTGCCGGTACCGCGATTACTAACATTAGCAGCATGACACCGCAACCGTTTCTACAGTGTGGGCCCTTTTCGAAAAAGGACCCAGCAAGTTGGTTTCGCCGGCAATTAGAGGCACAGTTCACACTAAATGGGATCCTGGATGAACAAATCCGGTATATGTGGGTTCAAGCCAGGCTAAATCCATCAATTCAAACAGACTTCAAGGACTTCTTCGACAATCCACCGGCGGAAAACCAATACACGGCTTTGAAAACTCGAATTTTTCAGGAATATTCTGACTCGGCAGAAAAAATGCACAGGTGCTACTTCAAGGGGTGAGTTTGGGCGATAGACGTCCTTCACAAATGCTGCGGGAAATGCGCAAATTAGCCAATGGCAGTGTGAAAGATGATTTTCTGCGGACCTTGTTCATGCAGCGTCTACCCCCGCAGATCGGGCTCGCACTTTCGGTCATCAACGAACCACTCGAGCAATTGGCGCAAACAGCCGACCGACACATCGACTTCTATAACAGTATGAAGATGTATAGTGCTTCCCAAAATTTCGCCTGCTCACCGTTTCCGATCATGCCAGACCACCCGTTCCCGACCATCAGCGCAGTGAACCGTAAACCGACAGACCAGCTCCTCCTTGAAAAAATGGACCAACTACTATCGGCTATAACCGATATCGGTAAGAAGTTAGACGATAAACGCGAACCACGATCGAATCATCGCTCTCGGTCGCCTACTAATCCAAATTTTGGAAATACGCGCGATCGTTCGCCTTCTCGCGGTGTCGTACCGGAAGACATAAACTTATGCTATTATCATTATACTTTTGGGGCAAAGGCCATGAAGTGTAAAGTCATGGACAGTGGCGCCCCATGCACGTGGGCGGGAAACAAGTAATTGCCGTAGTGAGGGCGGCCACCCCGACAACCGAATCGTGCCGCCAATTCGCACATGAACGTAGCTTAAACAAATTATTCCTAATTGACACCGGTGCATTCGCCTCACTTATGCCTCCGTCGAATAACTCAAGTACATTAACGCAGCTCGATCATTGTTTGTATGCCGCGAATGGCACTCCAATCCTTGTTTACGGCGATCGACTCATCACCTTAAATTTGGGGCTTCGTCGCCCTTTTTGTTGGAAATTCATCATCGCCGACGTACCCCATCCAATTTTAGGCGCTGATTTTTTCAACCATTTTGGCCTTATACTCAACATAAAAAACCGAAAACTAGTCGACCCTCTCACCGACATTTACATCCCTACTGTACGGGAAAACACGTCGTATACTGGCATCAGTGCATTGCCGCCGGTTGACACTTGGTATAATGCACTATTGTCCCAGTTTCCGAACATTGTTCAATCGCCCAACCTTACGTCATTACCGCCCGTCAAACACTCCGTGTTACATTACATACACACGACCGGCCCCCCTATCTCATCTCGACCCCGGCGCCTGTCGCCTTTACAATTGCAAGTAGCCAAAGCAGAATTCGAAACGCTCATTGAATTGGGCATTTGTCGCCCCTCTTCCAGCCCTTGGGCCAGTCCCCTCAGAATGGCCCCTAAGGCGGACGGTTCTTGGCGATGCTGCGGGGATTATAGACGAGTAAACGCGGCCACAGTCTCTGATTCGTATCCACTCCCTCATATTCATGATTTCGCCCTATCCCTACATGGGAAAAAGTTCTTTTCAAAAATCGACTTGGTAAAGGCGTACCATCAGATTCCTGTAAATCCTGAAGACATCCCGAAAACAGCAATCACGACCCCCTTTGGATTGTTTGAGTATACTCGTTTACCATTTGGCCTCTGTAACGCTTCTCAGACATTTCAAAGGTTCATCAACGACGTCCTTGCACCGTTTCCTTTCGCTTATGCTTATTTAGATGATGTTCTGTTAGCAAGTGCATCCCTTGAGGAATCCAAAGAACATCTTACTCTTATCCTCAGACGTTTTTTCCGAGTTTAACATAACTATAAACGCCTCAAAGTCAATCTTCTCTCAGCCCTCAATCGAATTCCTCGGTTTTGAACTCTCTGATCAGGGCTTGAAACCGCTTCCCAAAAAAGTTGAGGTAATTCTTTCATATCCTCAGCCGGAGAACGTATCCTCCATGCGTCGCTTTCTTGGGATGCTTACATTTTATGCTCTCTTTATCCCTCACCTTGCATCCCTTCAGGTTCCTCTCTCAGATTTGATCCGCGGGTCCAAGAAGAAAAAAGACAAGACGCCAATTTCCTGGTCGTCAACCTCTTTGAAAGCATTCGAAGACTGCAAAAACGCTCTCGCCTCCGCATATCAACTCACGTTTCCTGATCCCTCCGCACCTCTATCTATCATGACAGATGCTTCGTCAACGGCTATTGGTGCAACTCTGTTCCAAACAAAGGATAACGTCAATTTACCAATCGGTTTCTATTCTGCCAAACTGTCTCCGACCCAACAGAAATACTCGGCTTATGACAGAGAGCTACTGGCCATTTACCAGGGCATCAAGTTTTTTCGCCACTTAGTAGAAGGTCGACCGCTCACTATTTACACGGACCATAAACCGCTCGTCACAGTATTCCAACAGGATCCCGATAAGGCCTCTCCAAGGCAATTCCGACATCTCGATTTCATTTCTCAATATTCTACAGACATTCGCCACTTACCTGGCGAGGAAAATGTTGTTGCCGATGCCCTTTCTCGCATTGCGGCCATTTCCCCTCACCAGTGGGCTCAGACAGCCCTTCAGATAGCCCATCAGACAACCCTCTCGTCTCCTTGGCTCAGTTAGCAGCAGAACAAGCAAAAGACTTATCCCTGAAAGCTCTTCTCGAAAACAACACTTCGTCTCTCAATTTGCAAGAAGTCGAACTTGATGGTACAAGACTCTATTGTGACGTGTCCAGAACTGGTTATGCACGCCCTTTCGTGCCTGACTCTCTGCGCCGTCCCATATTCTCGCAATATAATGTGACGTGTCCGGGTCTGGTTGGCCGAGTGGATAGCGCGCTGGTCTCGGAATCCTGAGGCCCCGGGTTTGAGCCAATGTAGCAACTCGCTACATTTCGACCCACACGCCGGGTTTTCGGCAAAAAGAGAAGAAGACTAAGACAGCCTTAACAGCCTCCCCGACGTCTCTGAGATAATGCTCGAAAAACGGCAGATTCCAGGGCTCGGCTGAGAGTGAAATTGGAAAATAATGTACGTAACGTGTCGCAAGAAAAGGGTCCGAGTGTTCATGCAGCAGATTCAGACACACAGGTATTTTTCTTGTGTCACATTACAATTCACAAACACATTGGTAGGCTCGCGATTCAGTTCACATAGAATATCGATGGCTAAATGCCTGAATGGCTGTTTGAGAATTGATAACCAGATGAGTCCACAGAAATAGAATTCTTTTATTTCAAAAAGTTCGAAAATTTGATCGTAGTAAAAGTATTGACCTTTTTTTCCCACACGATATATTCAATTTTTCCAATGGGTTATGGGTAAGATGAATCACCAATTTTGATTATGAATTTGGAGACCAAATTCAATATGTTACAAGAACGGTGTGACTTGATTTTAATACGTAGTAAATGGTATATTCCGTAATACAAAACCTAAATATTAAAGTTAACAAATTTTTCAACTTATTAGTATATTTATAATAACTTATTATTAATTATCAGTTGTTTTTATCTTTTCAGCGCTAGAACAGAAGGATATAATAGTTGGTTTCTTAGGCACCCTGTAAGGAACATTCATGTACGTCTCACGTGTCGGCAGTGTTGCCAATTAAACTTTTTCTTTATGCTAGATTGTAGTAAACTCTGTGCTAGATTATTCCAGAAAGCCAAAAAAAAATTGCTAAATTCATTATGCCCAAATTTTTCTTCTATCTTTGCTAGTCTAAGTTACAATAAAACTGTTTTCTAGGACTGCACGGTTTTTTCTGCGGACTTTGTAAGCGAGAAATTGTGCTAAATTATGCCAAAATATGAAAAAATTATTTAACTATAGAATAGATACTGCCGATTAATTAACTGGAGGGTATATAACATTAGATATACATAATTTGTTTCAGATTATATTCTAATTAGTATAAGAGGTATGATCATCACTATAATTTCTTATTAACTGTATGATCATCAAATCATTTCTCATCGACTAAAATTCCTGGAGCTTCAGTGGCTCTTTGACTACCGCGTAGTGACCATTTTCTGATGCTATATGATGAGAGGTTCGACAAACACGTTTGTTTTCCATTAACTAAAATCCCTGGAGCTTTTAATAGCTCTTTGACTACCTTGTCATGACCATTTTCTGATGCTATATAATAAGGGGTTCGACCATCACGTTTTTTTCCATTAACTAAAATCCCTGGAGCTTTTAGTAGCTCTTTGACTATCTCATAGTGACCATCATTTGATGCTATGTAAAGAGGGGTTCGACGATCACGTTTTTTTCCATTAACTAAAATCCCTAGGTAAAGTCGTAGTATGTAGCTGGTTCCTTACCTTTGTAACTGCAGGTTTTTGCATATTCACCTGCTTGTAATAAAGAATCTCGATAAGAACAAGACATTTTTTCCACCTTCGCGAAGTGCAACTTCATTAAGTGGAAAACTCGATACTTTGTGATTTTGTGATTGCATTTAGCGAAGTTCTACCGTATATTTAAGTTCTGGATTTGGAGAAAAAAGTGTCCTTGACCATAATAAAACATATGGTTCGACTAATAAATAAATTAAAAAATCCTCACGTGAAAGTTTTTCAAACTTTTCCCCAAGTTATTTTCGAGGCGAAGTTCATTTTCAGTGCTTCTAAAGTTCAAAGTCAGTCGCACGGTTGAACACGCATTTTACTGCTTTTGTACATCGCATGTTGATGGTGTGATTCTCACGTGTCAGTTGAAAGGTACCTACATCACTAGTTTGATGAAACTGCACTTAGAATAATTATGCCTTGAATGGATGTATAAATGTTTAGCACATTTATGCACGGCTCCTAAAATTAATGAAAAAACATAATATTTTTTTTCTATGATTTATCTAAGCTAATTATTTTTGTTGTGAGCTTCGCCTGTATAGTTACTGAAAATTTTTACTTCATATTCAAATATAATATAGTAAAGTTATCCTAACATGAATGAGAACTTGAATTTCACTTCTAAATTTTTCATCGTATTGTTAAATGTGTTCGGAGTGCCAATAAAATGTCGGATCGCGAAGTTTTTCAAATACTATTTCATTTATGCATTTTCATTTCTCACTGCCAATCAGGTCTTAACGTTACGCGAAAGAACAACTACCATAGACATCAGCATCTGCTTAATATTCATATTTAGTGGTATTTATTACAACATGACGACCAGTATTATTTATTTAAAAAATAGATCTATTTTTACGATGTACAACATGATGAATGCGGATTTCACAGAAAAGTATTCTATCTTCAATATACGCTCCGTGAATGACAAATTTAGGAAATTTTTCTTCAAATACGGGATTTTATTTTGTGTGACTTACTGTTTTTCACTTCTATCTCCCGTTCTTTTTTTCCCATTATCTGGTAAGCAATTGGGAGACCTGAGCACTTTAATCATACCGTGTAAATTTCCATGGACTATCAACACGTATCCGAAGTATTTGCTAACTGTTTTGCTGCAACTGTCTTGGGTCGGCGTCTTGTCAGTACCGGTCATTTTGAATTTCATGTTTGTAATCTACTTCATGATGGAAGTACGAGTTCAATTTGAAATTCTGAGCAGATGGATCAAACAGTTGGACGAGTCTTTTGTAACCTGGATAATGTCGAACGAGAAGGACATAATTTTGGTTGATGAAAGTAGGAGATTCGTGACTTCTTTCAAACACTGCATCCGTCGCCACCAGAAGATTTTGAGGTGCGTATACTAGACAAACTGAAATTACGAATTCACTTAGCTGCAAAGTGTAATTAATTCTTCGATTAAAGCACCCGTTATATACTATTCAAGTTGCATTATGACACAAAACATTTTTCGACTGTTATGCCACTACAAGTTGTCTTGTACAGGGGTGTTAAGTCAACGGTCACTGGCTTAAGCTAATAGCTAATGTCTTTTAAGCTACTAGTTGACTTCTCTCATGGCTTGAAGCTAATTTTCCGGCTTCAAATATAGGTTTTTGCTGTTTGGCATACGGCCTAATCTTTGCACATGAGTTGACTTCAGTTACACGTTACAAAGCTTGCAATTTCCCGCCATTTTGATAACTGATCAACCTAATCGGAATGATTGTACTGAATACTGATCCTCGAAGTATTGATCCCAGTTCACGGTAAAAATAATTTAAAAATAGCAAAATTTTTTATCAATTTATTTTTAAATTTTTTTTTTTTCTCGACTTTTGGCATTAGCTGAATTGATAAGTTTAAGCTACAAAACCTAGCTTATGGCTGACTTATGGGCTGAAAGCCGACTTGCAGAATTCGCCTGGCTGGCTTTTGACTTAATGAATAATGATTAATGACCAAAATGGTGACTTAAGATGTAGCTCAAGGCACTAGTGGCTTCATCTTAACATTCCTGGTCTTGTTAGACAGTTAATGATGACAAAACAGTCGAAAACGTTTTTGTCAAAATACAACCTTTTAATACTGAAGGTACCTTAATCAAACAGATAAATTGAAATTACTTTTTAGGGTGACGTCGTGACTCGTCGAAAATAATTTTTCTGATACGCAGATTCCCTTACACTCTCATTTAATTACATGCCAAATTTGCTTATATTTTCAGATTTATTCACAATTTCAGATCTTGTTACAACCCAGTATTTACCGCAAATTTAATTCACAGTATTGCCAATTTATCACTTCTGTTCTTCACATTAGCGTCGGTAAGAATGTAATACGTAATGTGATCCTTGTTATTTGGGGTAAAGTGACAAATGTTGATCTGGGTATTGAATGTTAATCCTTTTTTTCTACATAATTTCGGCTGTGAAAACGAGAACTATGTTATCGGGTAATAGCTTTTTGAAGTGCCTGTGTTAAAAAATGTGCTGATATTGAACAATTTTCGAATTTAGGAAAAAGTGATTTGGAAATATCGAAATGGTAAACACTTTAATTCATTTTCCGACATACAAGGTGATTGTTTAGTAAGGAAACCGACTTCAAGCTGCGCAACTGTCGTCTCTGCGTGTCTCCAACTCATCATAGAGGCACACGCAGGTGATAGCCGCGCAGCTTGAAGCCGGTTTTCTTATTAAACTATCACCCTGTATGTGGATATTTGTACTGATATGGGTTTAAATGACGTAGGGGAGAGGGAGGATATGTTTTGGACCGAGCCGGATCTAGGACAGTCGATTTTTTAGCAATTTACAATGACTCAAAATCGTACTTCTTCGATGGTATACTGGCAACACTGATAACTAAGTATCCCACAAAAAAATTTGCCGAGATCTCACTGAACCAGAAAAAGAAGTTTTTCTTAAGAAAAAGAATTGGCTTTTTGGTTTATAAAATTAGGAATATTTTTTTGATTGTGAAATTGTACAGGTCTCTAAATTGGTCACCAGATAGAGCAAACATTCCAAAATAAATCGTAAGTGTATTTGTCGTGAAATCAGCCACTAGTTATTTTCACGTAATTTAAAAAAAAATGGCTATGAGGATTTCTTGGGCAAATAACCGCTATATGATTGAAGTCCAACGACTAGAAAAGAGAATAACGACAAATAAATACATTCAGCGTTTAAAAAGGAAGGGCAGTGTGAAAGAAAGTTTTGAACGGCAAATAATTAGCAAAAATATGCCCGGTCTGAGAGCTACAGGTTTCAGAAATTTTAAACTGTTTAGGACTCCACCAGATTTGATTGAAAATCCTTAAGACTTCCACGGCTGCGTATGATTCTTCAAGACTTCTTCAAGCCCCCAAAATCTTTGAAACCCCTTAAGACTCTTCCAAACATATCTACGATTTAACATTTCCCGACTCGTCCATGACTTAGCATTAAGACTCTTCCAGACTTGTTCACGTCTATAACAAGCTTGGCAGAGACTTTTTCAAATTCTTCTAAACTTGATCCAAATTCAATAAGATTTTTCAAATTTTGTTTAATATTCTACGTGACTTTTTAAAAAATCGTTAAGACTAGGCCTTTCGATCTGGCACATGATTACCGTTCTCACTTATTTAGGCATCGTTTGACAATAATTTGTCGTTCACTTTGAGCAAATTTGTCGTCTTACGTATTTGTCGTGCATCTCTATTTTTCAGCCTTACTAAATACTATTTCTCATACTATTTTGGATCTGTTTTGAAATCCCTATGAGTCAACAGTGGCTGAATATTTTGAAGAAATTTAACTAAGAAAAGTGAAAGTACAAGGTTGAAATTCATTATTAATCGCAATTTCGGGGTTCAATACTGATATGGGGGCAGCAGAGGCCATTTGAAAACAATAGATCAACATTTGGCACTTTACCTTATTGGATTATCCATGGGTAGCACAGAAAAAATTTTTACTAATAAAAAATTGACAAACGAATTGTAGAAGTTGGTATAAGTAACGGATGAGTGGAATTTCCGATCCTCTGAATGACAGAAATAATTGTTGTCTATAGATACTAGATATTTTTGGCCTTTATTATTTTATCCTTTGTATTTTGCAGGGAGAAAAAACAGTAGCAGCTGTGTTACAGAGTCTCACAACATTTTTGACGGTTGCATTTTACCTTTTGTTATACTGTGTCATTGGTCAAACGCTACAAGACACGGTAAGTATATACGAAGGCATTTCCAATAAAAAGTATTGGTTAAGTAGACATCGACAGGGTTCTTCTCTTTAGAATGGAAAAAATATTTCTCTGAGAGATAAGACAATAATTTTTTGTAAAATAATGCAAGTTTTGGACAAGAAAATTGTAGTGTCTTTGATAGATCTAGATCATGCGTGTTAGCGTGTACCTACACGTACCATCACGTAGCCCCCTAGATGATGTTTCCTTTTCAAATTCTTTAAAAAGCAAAATATTCAACTCCTGCATAATTCCTACCCTTTCGTCTGGTTGTCAAACATAGTCCTTAGCTAAAAAAGAAGAAAAGAGACTACATATAAGGACTACTCAGAACTCCATAGAATGCTCAATACTAAACTACCTCAAAAAAGACAGAATAAGAACTAAAAAAATAAAAAATAAATTAAAACTGAATACTGACATCATTCTCTACTCAAGAAGTATGACATGGAACTGGGCAGGTCATGTATGTAGGTAAAATGACCGACAATAGATCGATGAACTAACAAACTAACTTTCTGGTACCTAGCTCAACATAACAGGAGAACAAGCTACCTCGCAGATAGCGAGGTAATAAGAGGGTGTTTGCCATGTTCTAGGTTGAAGGTTGTTATCTGCTTATTTATGGCTTATGGGAGTTTTACTGCATTCATTGACTATAGCTAATAAGTTAAAGTCAATAAAATTGGCTTTTCGCTAGCTTCATTTTCAATTCTAACTTCCTAAACTGGTATTGATAAAACGAAACCAAATCTGAAATGTTGAGACTTTGAAGCTAATATTCAGATACAGTACCAAAATATACATGCGCCAGAATGAGAATCTTTTATTTTCATCTTTCCAAGTTGCATTCCTAACCGAGAGGGAAAATATTCATAACTAGTGCTGTCAAAAATATGCCTAAAAACAGGTGAAATATGCGCATATTTTATACTTTTCTTGTCTCTAAATATGCCGAAAATACCGTATTTCCCGTTTACAGCAATCAGAAATGTTATTTCGTTATTTACGGCTACAATAACTCAAGAACTCAACCTTTCATTAGGAAATGCACATTAGCGCTCCTACATTTCGTTTCACATCCCAATAGATGGCAGCAGTTGACGGAGAACGAAACTGAACTAAAACTGAACTATGAACTGTAAACAATTCAGTCGTATTTAATGGGGGGGGGGGAAAGAAAATTCGATTGCAATAGGGTGCTTGCAGTGCTGCGCGCGGGCAAACACCCTAAAAAGACAGACGGATAGATGGGCTGATGGCTTTGACATCTTTCTAAAATATAAAGTTTACCATCGAATAACTCGGTCGATTTTTCTTATTGGTGGATCATTCAGCGGTGCACGCATGCCAGAGTGGCTCCTGAGACACCACACCCCGGCTCCGGAAACTACCCTTTCGCGTATCGCATCAGTAACCAGAGGGACGCTTTGAGGCCGGCCCGAGCCACCATTTCGTCGTTCCACTGCCGGTGCGCGATTTCCTATCAGAGCCACCATGGGGCCCTCTACTGACCGACGTTAACGTTCACCCAGCACTAACCTGGAATTCGAGTGCACCACGTCTGAAAGCGCTTCTTCTTCACTTACCCCTCACTTCCTCGTCTTGGTACGTGTGACAACGAGTGAGCCTTGTCGGAGGGTCCGCAGCAGCTGCAGCAGCTCTTCTAGGATGGTACAGAGTTGTTGTGTTTGATAGTGTGGGCCGAGCTTTGTCCGTCGGCCCTCTGCCTCGACCAACTCTGTCTGCATCTTCTTCTTCATGATGGTCGAATCTAAGGCCGACACCCGGTTCCATCCGCTTCCGTTTTTCAACATTTCCGGAACCAAGGTATCCGGCGCGAGACGGCTGATCACGCCGTCGCTGTCGTTCCTGTTTCCGCCGCCAGGATCGATCGCTGTTGCAGTCCCGCGTCTCTCTTGCTCCAAAGGTCTCACTCTCGAACAGGGTGTGCTATGGTGTGTCCTCCGCCTCTCGATCACAGTGCGTGCACACGGCGTTCGGCGCTATCGCCATCCGACGTAGGTACGTGCCGAAGCACCCGTGGCCACTCAGGACTTCGGTCATGTGGAAGTTCAGTTCCCCGTGGGATCTTCTTGCCCATGCATAACGAAGTTGCGTATCAGCGCTCGGGTCCACTCGCCCTTGGTCTACTGGGCAAGTGCATCCTTATACTTCCGAAATGTAGATAGCTTGATGTCTCACTTGACTCGAGAATGAAAACGATTACGTGAAGCTGTCGTTCAATATCAAGTATCTTTCAAAACAAGGAGCGAA